>WAAF01015694.1:32658-43614 GCA_013400475.1 Tricholaema leucomelas | reverse complement strand
TCCCTTCCAACCCTGACTGATTCTATGATTCTAAGTGTCTTTAGCAACAAGGGTCACACTTCAGCCATAATCTGCCAAACCCCTGTGTTGTTTCTAGTTAAGATCTTCATTACCCATTTAGTACCACATGCTCTTTGACTTGATTCTAGATAATAATAATAAAAACTGTCAGACTGGTGATTAAACCACTAAATCATTACCTTCTGAGTGCCACTATAGGGTGTGGAGATCTTAAAAACTAAACTAAAATAAAATTAGATGGTAGTGGTAGGAATACAGTAGAAAATAAAATGCTAAATCAGAAGAGATCTATAAAAGAAGCCTGGGAAAAGGTCACAAGAACACTAATTTGGGGAAGACCAAGATTTTATACAAAGACATAAATTTCACTCCAATTATGCATGTTTCTTAAGAACACATGCTCACAGTTTTCTGAATTGCCACAAGAAAAAGGTAATTTTTAGTGGATTTACACACACTGACAACAGAAGCAACCATCAAGAACAGTAATTTTGGGATGATAGAAGACTATTAGCTACATAATTGCAAAGGAGACTAACTCTCCTCACCAAAATTTGATTTTCCAAGTCAAAATCAAATGCTCAACAGTTGCAAATAACATAAACCATACAGCTGTTCAGCTTCTGCATACAGACACACTGTGGAACCAGCACAGGAAGTTAGCTTGAGTCAGCTGAATGGGCAAAAGTAGGAAGATCTTTATTGATGATCTGGACCAGTGGATTGAGTTCAGCATCAGTAAGTTTTCAGATGACACCAAACTAGGAGCAGGTGTTGATCTGTCGGAGGGTAGGAGAGCTCTGCAGAGGGACCTAGACAGGCTGGATGGGTGGGCAGAGCCCAATGGGATGAAATTAAACAAGACCAAGTGCAGAATTCTGCACTTTGGCCACAATAATCCCAAGCAGCATTACAGGCTGGAGACAGAGTGGCTGGAGAGCAGCCAGGAAGAAAGGGACCTGGGGGTGCTTGTAGATAGTAGCTGAAGATGAGCCAGCAGTGTGCCCAGGTGGGCAGGAGAGCCAATGGCATCCTGGCCTGGATCAGGAACAGTGTGGCCAGCAGGACAAGGGAGGTTATTCTGTCCCGGTACTCAACACTGGTCAGGCCACACCTTGAGTACTGTGTCCAGTTCTGGGCCTCTCAACTCAAGAGAGATGTTGAGGTGCTGGAACGTGTCCAGAGAAGGGCAACAAAGCTGGTGAGGGGCCTGGAACACAAACCCTATGAGGAGATGCTGAGGGAGCTGGGCTTGTTTAGCCTGCAGAAGAGAAGACTCTAGATTCCCTGAAGGGAGGTTGTAGCCAGGTAGGGGTTGATCTCTTCTCCCAGACAACCAGCAATAGAACAAGGGGACACAGTCTCAGGTTGTACCAGGGCAAGTATAGGTTGATGTTAGGAGGAAGTTCTTCACAGAGAGTGATTGGCATTGGAATGGGCTGCCCAGGGAGGTGGTGGAGTCACCGTCCCTGGAGGTGTTCAAGAAAAGCCTGGATGAGGCACTTAGTGCCATGGTCTAGATGACTGGCTAGGGCTGAGTGAGAGGTTGGACTGGATGATCTTGGAGGTCTCTTCCAACCTGGTTGATTCTATGATTTGAAACTACAATAATTTACCATCTGGTCCAGCCTGGCTTTGTCACAGCAGTGCTAAAAGGCTAAGAAACGCGGCTATGAAAACTTTCAAGCCACATTTCCACAAGGAAAAATGAATAGCAAGAATAACCAAATTAACAATGGTCAGGAAACCTCCCTCCCTGGGACAATAAGGCATCTGCCAGGCTGAAAGATTTAGGAGGAAAAGAAGTATCACAGGCATCCTAAACTGGAGGTTCAGAGTCGATATGTGATGAAGTGTAATTGTGCTAGTTTGACCCTAGCTAGAATGTTTTGGTGAGAAGAATTAGATCATAGGCTGAGAAATGAAAACAATGGTGAGGTCTGCTTCGCTCACAGTCTTGCTGAGATGTGTAGAAAGGAAAAGCAAAACAAAAGATAAAGTCACTTTNGGGGACACCCAAACCACCACAGTAATGCATCTCATAACAGAACAGTTGTCCCTTCCTTCTCTGGCTATTTATCAGAACATGACATTTCTCCCCTAACATGAAACACTGACTGCAGCTGGAAGTCTTGCATACAAGATAAGCACATCAGAAAAATAGCTAGATAAGTACTCCATCTTCAGAAATATGCTCTTTTACGAAGAAAACAGGAGACAGAGTGTTTCTTTTTTTTTAAATTTGGTTTCTGGAAGGCCTTTATTTTTGTCTGCCAAAGTCAAGTGAAAATGAAGTTACATTTCCTACTTTAGGAGTAACATAATTTCTACAAAAGGTCCAAAATTATCAATAATACAACATATAAAGGGAAGAGGGCTAACATATTCTGGTAGACATTAGATCCCATGCATATATATATATATATATGTATATATATGCTCTGAGGACAGGCTGAAAGGGTTGGGGCCCTTCAGCCTGGAGAAGAGAAGGCTTCGAGGAGACCTTAGAGTGGCTTTCCAGTATCTGAAGGGAGCCTACAGGAAGGCTGGGGAGGGACTATTTACACAGTCTAGTAATGTCAGGATGAGGGGGAATGGGTTTAAGCTGGAACAGGGAAGGTTTAGACTGGATGTTAGGAGGAAGTTCTTTACAGTGAGGGTGGTAAGACACTGGCACAGGTTGCCCAGGGAGGTTGTGGCTGCTTCCTCCCTGGAGGTGTTTAAAGCCAGGCTGGATGAGGCCTTGAGCAACCGGCTCTAGTGGGAGGTGTCCCTGCCTATGGCAGGGGGTTGGAGCTGGATGATCCTTGAGGTCCCTTCCAACCTAAACCATTCTAAAAAAAAAAATTCTACATCTTTTTCTCCCAACTGAAGAGGTACACAGTAAGAAGGCTTTTTGACTTGTAGTCAAGTATTTCAAAGGACAAGATCACTTCAAAAACCCCTCTTTTTTTTTTTCCTCCTGAAAGTGCTAAATTAGGGTGCCTTTAAGAATTATACATCTTCTCGTGCCCTTTAACCTTGACATTCCACACAGGTTTTGTAATGCTGCTGTCACTGTTATCATTCTCACTGGTCAGGTTTTCCAACTCACACACTGAAGCAGCACAGCTTTTAAGAAAAGCTGAATCTAGACCTCTAATCTGTAAAAAATGTCTACATAACTTCTTTTGCTCAAATTACAAAGTCTAAGATTCCTCCTGAGTGAAGTCCAGCATCCATTTCAGTATCAGATATGACCTGAATAACCAAGGTTTTGTGAGCTGCTGCTCTCATTCACTGCAAGTTGCAACACCAAGAATTTGGTCCCATTTACTACTTATAAAAGCTACTGAAATCTTGCCCAATACATAGAACAAATAAACAGTTTTTCTCTATCCTTTGATATGAGCAACTTGAACTCACAGTACAGCTGAGACATTTGGAATACATTCTGCTTCCTTTAACTCAGGAATTAAAATGGAGCAACTTTAAGGGCCAAGAGCACTAAATCACTCAGAAGTGGGGAGAAAGCAAAACCAGTAAAATTGGAAAATACCCATTCCCAAACCACAAGCCTCTACAGCATTCAAAACTATGTTCTAGTAAAGCAAAAAGACAAACAACAGATAGAGTATTTAATTAAAGTTTACTTGTCCTTAGCTTTACCCTTCCCAAATGATTTGGAAACATTCACCTGGTATGTGCTGCAGAAAAAAAAAATCCAGCTTTTAATTGAAATACAGTGGCTGGTAGGAAAAATAGCTGTGAAACTGTTTTTTGGGGGGAAAAAAGGCAGTACTGTGTGTAAACAAAGGGCTTTCCATAATGAGAGTAGAGTGATGTGATGCACATTACATAACAAACTGCGCTCAGAGCGGGCTGAACAAGGGACAGTGACTGCCTCCTCTTACTCCTGTCATCTATCTGTAATATCTGAGGACACAACTAAGAAAATATGCCAAGAGAGAAAACAGTACAATACAGGCTCTGTTTATGCTCCAGTGAAAGATCACACCACACTAGGTAAGGTATGCACATCTCTATGCCAGTTTAAATCCACCACATTACATTCAGACCAGTGGCGCTTTTGTTCAGAACAGCTGCGGTTTCTGCCTTTTTCACTGCAAAGGCCAGCACCAGAGTGACAAACCTGGATGTATCTGATGTAAATCAGGTCTTTTCCTCACTAACTGCATCGAATTTGTGACAGGAAAATATGTGGGGTTTTTTAGCATCTTTTTGGAGCAAGCAAATTAAGGTCATCTAGTTGCAATATGCAAAAGCTTTCTGTTAAGAGAACCTTACACTGCTCTGGACATCTGATGCAAAGCAGCATACAGCACAACCTATGCTAATGTAGAGATAAATTAGGAAAAAGAATCCCACAGAAGGTACACATTCTGAAAAATGAGTCAAAACCACTTTTCACACAACAATAAGTGGCTGTAACAGTAAATAAAAAATCCCCACTTTGATCACAAAGAAACACAACAGAAAGCTCTGGTTAACGAGGATCAAAACTCCTCCAAAAGTGCTGCTAACCTTAGGATGAAAGTACTTCACTTGTACTACTTCCTTAGGCTAACTAGGCTGGGTATAAGCTTAGAAGTGAACTGTCATTATAGGAAAGGTTAGCAGCAACTGAAGCAAGACATCTGCACTCCTTTGAGAAAGACAGATTTATAAGCTACCATAATTACATATATACATATCTATAGAACTAGTAGTTCATCCAACTGGAAACTGAAAGTAAATTAGGAAGGATGATGATGAACGTGTCCAGAGAAGGGCGATGAAGCTGGTGAGGGGCCTGGAGCACAGCCCTATGAGGAGAGGCTGAGGGGGCTGTGGGTGTGCAGCCTGCAGAAGAGAAGGCTCAGGGCAAACCTCATTGCTGTCTACAACTACCTCAAGGGAGGTTGTAGAGAGGTGGGGCTGGTCTGTTCTGCCAGGCAACCAGCACAGAACAAGGGGACACAGTCTCAAGTTGTGCTGGGGGAGGTCTAGGCTGGATGTTAGGAGGAAGTTCTTCACAGAGGAAATGACTGGCATTGGAATGGGCTGCCCAGGGAGGTGGTGGAGTAAATTTCCCTAGAGGTGCTAAAGAAAAGACTGGACAAGGCACTTAGTGCCATGGTCTAGTTGATTAGACAGGGCTAGGTGGTAGGTTGGACTGGATGATTTTGGAGGTCTCTCCCAGTCTGGTTGATTCTATGATTCTAAAGTAGACTGAAAAGAATTCCACTGGTTTTGGAGATGCAGAGGTACAGGTTCATAGAATCATAGAATGGTTTGGGTTGGAAGGGACCTCAAGGATTCATCCAGCTCCAACCCCCCACCATAGGCAGGGACACCTCCCACTAGAGCAGGTTGTTTGAGGCCTCATCCAGCCTGGCCTTAAACGCCTCCAGGGAGGAAGTATCCACAGCCTCCCTGGGCAACCTGTTCCAGTGTCTTACCACCCTCACTGTAAACACTGATATTCCCCTCAAAATTAATATTCCACTGCATGGAATATTAATGCATGGCACTTGGTGCCATGGTCTAGCCTTGAGCTCTGTGGTAACAGGTTGCACTTGATGATCTATGAGGTCTCTTCCAACCTTGGTGATACTGTGAGACTGTGATACTGCGCATCTGAACTTTTGAGGCATACTCTTCACCAAGGACTCCGATGTCCCTCATTGCAATGAGCTTCCAGTTCATTTGTCCTCAGATCTGACACCACTATGAGACTTTCCAGACACTACAGTCACCTTCTGACAGTCAGTAAGAGCCCTCCCCCTTGGGTATTTATGGAATAGCTCTCCATCCATACAGTAGGTAACAAACAAAGGAGAAGTATTTTCTTTCCCCAGTATTGATTTACATACTTCCTTTAACAGAGCAGATTTAAGGAACTTAAAAGGTGTATCTACCTTGCACAGAGCCTACGTACAAGGACCAAACAGGCTGAATTAAGTGATGGTGCTCACTGATAGTGCAATTAGACATTCCACAGTAAACAGTTAGGACAGCTTTAAGTGCTTGAAAAGTGAAGAAATCTGTCTTGTACAAAGGTATGTTGCATATGCATGAAATGTTCTTACCCGGAAAGTTACTGCAAGTAATCAGCAAATTCAAATCCTAGCTTATGATCACCAACAACACATTCCTTAAGACCTGTGTTGATGCTGGACATCAATTCCACTGAGCTTTTTTCCTCTCTTCTCTTTCAGTTCAGATGCTCTGTTCTCAAGTACCAATCATTTGCATGACAGAGCAACTGCCAGAAGTAACCCCAGTAAGCCCTAACTATAAGACCTTGCCTCTAGCCTGTTTTGTAAAAGCAGCAGGAAATGCAGAACTTCAACAACACTTTGAAGGCTACAATCTTAAGCTATAATCACTAAAAGTAATACAGCAAATCAAGCATGATCTACAAAATCATTACCACTAAAGAATCACGCTGGAGATTCAAACAGAGAATTCCTGCAACACATTTATATTTGATCCAATTACAATCACAGAACCACAGAATCAGTCAAGGTTGGAAGGGACCACAAGGATTATCTAGTTCCAAGCCCCTGCCATGAGCAGGGACATCCTACCCTACACCAGGCTGCCCACAGCCTCATCCAGCCTGGTCTTAAACACCTCCAGGGATGAGGCCTCCATCACCTCCCTGGGCAACCCATTCCAGACTCTCACCACTCTCATGCTCAACAACTTCCTCCTCACATCCACTCTGAATGTCCCCACCTCCAGCTTTGCTCCATTCCCCCATGTCCTGTCACTCCCTGATATCCTGAAAAATCTTCAGATACTGAAAGGCCACAGGAAGGTCACCTGGGAGCCTCCTCTTCTCCAGACTGAACAGCACCAACTCTTTCAGTCTGTTCCCATAGCAGAGCTGCTCCAGCCCTCTGAGCATCCCAGTGGCCCTTCTCTGGACATGCTCCAACATCTCTACATCGCTCTTGTAATGGGGGCTTGTCTGCTCAGTTTTGCAAACAGTGTAATTACATTATCATAGTAATACAGAAACAGAACTCTCCTTCCATAAACCTAAGTCTCAAGGAGGGGCTCTCAACCACCCTTCCAGCTTCCTCCCACTCCTCTACCTTACCCCAGATCCTGCCTTATGCCCAAGGAAATTGGAGGGTCGGCCAGGGGGGTCAGGAAGGATTTAGTCACACAGATGGCAGGTTAGGTTAGAGAGAGAAAGAAAGAGAGAGAGAGAGAGAGAGAGAGAAGTTCAGCCCAAACCCAGACAGCAACTGCGTTATCTACGTTTATGCTCTTGTTCTTATACACCTCAGCAAGCCTATGAGTGAAGCAGACGCCACCACTGTTTCCTTTTCACAGCCTGTAATCTAGTTCTTCGCACCAAAACATTCTAGCTAGGCTCAAACTAGCACATAAGTCTCTACAGAATATTTTTCATTCACCTGTACAAGACAGCACCATGCCAGCTAAGCACTTTTCAGCGAGTCCTACCCTTTGCAGTGGTAAATTTTTGAGAGCTACCATCCACAGAACCCACTGTACTAAGGAGCAATTTGCTCATGCTAATCACATTACTCTGTAACTGTTGAAGGCTTGTTTGTATCACTCGTATTAGAGTGATAACTTGATGCTTATGAAAATCTCATTTGCACAGGCTAAATACAGTATTATCAAGATGAAGCCAGGAATCGCTAATCTCTGGACTGGCAATGCTCTCCCACTAGGAGTTTTGATTCTGAAGAAAAATGTCCAATTATACAGATCTGTATTTAAAACATTCTGAATCTGTCTCTACACCAAAAGAACACAACACCATTTGGACAGGTTTTATATTAAGGCTGAAAACGATGATTCCCTCTAGATGTCTGAAAATGAAATAAGATACCTGCTATCTATTACACAGGATATGCTTGAAAAACATTCTGCACTAATGAACAGAAAATCCACAACTTGTAAGCTCCATAACAGTAAATAACTGCTATATTATGGATTTTAAATCGTGTGAATAGCCAGTGGATACTCTACAGTATACAACCTGCAGCAACTTTCCACAACGCTCAGAAGAAGATTCTCCCTTTCTGGAATCAGTCAGGCTTCAGATCCATGGATCAAGCAGCCTTGTATCAGATCCTTTAGAATTAGAAGCTTTCCTATAGGAAAAGCTTCCCTGCATTCTCTGCAGTAAAATCTCTTCTTATCCCTTCAGATATAAACATGAATACTCAAGAGAGACAACTGCATCCTGGCCTGGATCAGGAACAGTGTGGCCAGCAGCACGAGGGAGGTTATTCTGCCCCTGTACTCAACACTGGTCAGGCCACACCTTGAGTACTGTGTCCAGTTCTGGGCCCCTCAATTCAAGAGAGATGCTGAGATGCTGGAATGTGTCCAGAGAAGGGTGACAAAGCTGGTGAAAGGCCTGGATGTTAGGAGGAAGTTCTTGCCAGAGAGAGTGATTGGCATTGGAATGGGCTGCCCAGGGAGGTGGTGGAGTCACTGTCCCTGGAGGTGTTCAAGAAAAGCCTGGATGAGGCATTTAGTGCCATGGTCTGGTTGACTGGACAGGGCTGGGTGAGAGGTTGGACGATCTTGGAGGTCTCTTCCAACCTGTTTGCTTCTATGATTCTAATTCTTTATCAAAATAACCCTTGGACATTCCCATATAATAGTGCTGAACTTGACTCCCTTAAGAACACTTCATAAAAACTTCAGGGTGTTTAGTGGCAAGATGTTTTATAAGCCAGCTCTGTACCTTGTTAATAAGACATCACACACACATTTGCCCATGCTATTCACATAATGCCCTCCCTAAAACCAACTCCTTGACCTTTTTTTGCAAGGTACACTTCAGCATCATATTAAAACCGATGAGTGGACTGAGTTGTGAGCAGGCAGACCTTAAAACACTCACAAAAATTAGGATTCTTCTCAGAATTCTGCTTTTCTTTATATGTAAAGAAATTTCAATGAAGTGAATACTTTTATAAAGCAGGAGGGTCTCATGACTCATTTCTTCAGGCTAGTCACAGAGGAAATGAGGGTTCCTGTTTCTGGTAGAAACATTACACTTAGTAGAGAGACTACCTAGAAGCAGAAAGAAATAGAGGACATCAACATGTGGACACCAACAGTGGAGAGAAGCTCCTGTCAAAGTTTAAGGGGAAAGATGCACATACAGCTGTACTTTATCTGAATCCTCTTTGCCCACTAACTGCTAATAAGTGCTACTATTAGTCTCTGAAGTGATATAGAATCATAGAATGGTTTAGGTTGGAAGGGACCTCAAGGATCATCCAGCTCCAATCCCCTGCCATAGGCAGGGACACCTCCCACTAGAGCAGGCTGCTCAAGGCAGTTTTAAAACTATACACTATCTTATTTTCTCCCATTTGTACCAAATATACTTTGTATTTGTACCAAAAATATTTACATATACCTCATGCAAAACCAAAGCATACCAAATTCAAGCCATTAACGATATAAAATGTCTCTAATTGTCGCTGCACATAATAATTAGCGACGGATGAAATAACAGCGACGCACAACAGCCGAAGCTGAAAGCCAAGGGCAAAAAGCCCAAAAGCCCAAAATTTATTGCTATATCCACAGTCTTCTCTATCCCATTCCACAAGTTACAGAACACAGTGATTGGGTAAAATACTGTTCCCAACATTTTTACTGGGTAACAGTGAAGTAATATCGAGATGTTAGCTATTTTAACACAGGCTTCTTTCAGTTCTTCGTTCTAAGTTATGTCACTGCCATGCAAATGTTACACAGGGGGAGAACACCAATTCACTATGTTTCTATCCTCAATCTGACTGCGTCAAGGATACACAGGGATGCACTCCAAAGATACATCATTCAGCACATTTAGCTGACTCCCTTTTTTTTTGGTTCCCACATCTAATTACAAAACCTCTTTCAATTCTTAGTAAAGATCTAAGTAAAGAGATAGGCATAATTATTACTTAGATAATAAAAATTCTTCAGTGGACAATTTGCAGCAGCATGTGAAGGCACACTCAGCTTGTTTTGTGATTTAAGCCCATCCATGCATCTGCACTCTGTGAGGTCCTGTTTGCCCAGTCTGGGTTTCTCAGACTCTCTGCTCTAGCAACTGAAGCTCAGGTCCAGGCAGATGCTGCCAGATAGAAACTGCAGTCGTAAGTGTCATGGCCCACATTTCTCAGCAGTGCTTTTTTACAGGAGAGATTCTAATTATTAACATGTGTTTATACAAGACTGTCCCCACTGTCAGTTCATTAATTGCTTACTGTCATTATCATTAGATAAGCTACCATTTTAAAAAGCAAACAAGCAAAACCCCACAAAAACACCCCAAGAAAACACACACACACATATCTTAACTCATATGTGTATGTATATACATAGGCACAGACATACATGTATGTGTCTTTTCAATACACAATGCTTATTTGCAGGAAAGCTCAGTGAATCACTGGATTTAACAATTCAAAGGATGCAACTGAATTAAAACAACACCAAAATCTAAGCTTTAACTCATCTTATGTTCACAGCATCCCAACCTTTCAAACTCACAGCGGTAATTTAATCTTCCAGAGCCACTATATTTTAAACTCTAAATAAAAACACATTATAACCCTATCCAGTCAACTAAACCATGGCACTAAGTGCCTCAGCCAGGCTTTTCCTGAACACTCCCAGGGACGGTGACTCCACCACCTCCCTGGGCAGCCCATTCCAATGCCAATCACTCTCTCTGCCAACTTCCCCCTAATATCCAGCCTATACTTCCCCCGACACACAGCATCACAGTCTCGCAGTATCACCAAGGTTGGAAGAGACCTCACAGATCATCAAGTCCAACCCTTTACCACAGAGCTCAAGGCTAGACCATGGCACCAAGTGCCACGTCCAATCCTGCCTTGAACAGCTCCAGGGACGGCGACTCCACCACCTCCCTGGGCAGCCCATTCCAGT
>WAAF01015694.1:16877-27718 GCA_013400475.1 Tricholaema leucomelas | reverse complement strand
CCTCAGCCTCTCCTCACAGGGCTGTGCTCCAGACCCCTCACCAGCCTTGCTGCCCTTCTCTGGACACGTTCCAGCACCTCAACATCTCTCTTGAATTCAGGAGCCCAGAACTGAACACAGTATTGAAGGTGTGGCCTGACCAGTGCTGAGTAGAGGGGAAGAATAACCTCCCTTGTCCTACTGGCCCTATCTCCCCCCACATTTCTTCCACTAATTGGAGCCTTAAGGGAGTTCAAATTCCAAACAACACATTTGATCCAAGTTCCTATAAACCAGCTTTTTCTATAAAAGATGGGCACTTCTAACTTGCAGAGAAGGCAAATCTTCTTTCAACCACAGTTCAGGCAGCTAAGGAGACATCCAATTTGCTCTTTCTTCCCCAAAGATTACGATTGTAGAATACAATACATACTTTCTAAATCTAGACTGAGCTTGTGACTCAAGAAGGCTGGTACAGCATGAACAAAGAACAATCTCCTTCCTGAAAACGTTCATTCGCTATCAGTAGATCATCTTGTGGTCGCTCACAGCAGTTCATGTGAGAACCCATCTCAGAATCTAGGGTGGCAGACACCATTTGTTTCAGGAATAATGCTCAATGCCAGCAGCTCAGCCCAATCTGTGGGCAATCTTACGGATACCACCATAAAACAGAAGCCACAGTCTAGCTCTGGGAAGCCAAATACATAGACTCAGTTCACTTAGCTTTAAAAAAGTATTAAGACAACTGAAATTACTGTTAAAGACAGCACACTGCAAAAGTGAAAAAGGAAGCTGGATGCTAACAGAAGGGAACACATCATCCACATTTCAGCGAGACACTAGCAACCTTCCTAGATGAACATCATTGTCACAACAAAGGCCTGCAACAGCTCTACCTTCCATTCACTTCTGGGCAAAATTAGTTTACAGAACCCTGCTAAGTCTCTAGTTGAAGAGTCCGACCTCTGCTCAGAGAAAGGGAGGAATGGCAGCTATCAGAGCACAAACTGCAACATAATTAGTTGCTCTCGAGAGGGGGAAATGACTCTGCAGAGGAATTGGAGGCAATAACTCTGGAATTCAAACAACCTTGCAGAAGTACTTGGATAGTGAAGTGGAAAAAAACCCAACAACATATCTGTGTCTAATACAACCCACAACAGTCAAAACAGTTTATCACAATCTTTCTCTGTATTAGGAAATACACATAGCCACTTCCTTTTCTTCACTTTCTTTCCTCCTGCTGCCCACATATATTTAAAACATAACTAAGGAGACAACTTTAGACCTGAACTAAGGATATATTATCTCCTGTCAAGTGCACATAGCAAACAAAAAACCCAAGGAAAAAAATGAAACACACATACAGAGACACAAAGAAAAATCCACTACGCAGTTTACTTCATTTCTGCCCAAGAACAGGAGAATTCATTTCCTTGTTTAGTCCCAAACAGTGGTTTAAGGGATATATGTGAATGTAACACTAAACACTACAGTAGGACAGGGAGTGCCATGGTAGGAAGGAGTGGTCACATGTGACAAACATCTGCCTGTGCTGAAGAAGGCAGCTGCAAATAAAATAGCAATTTGTTCTGGATGGATTCTAAAGACACCTTGGGTGTGACTAGCCTGAGATGCAGACACATCTTAAAGGGAGATTTATCCACAGATAAATCTCACAGATATCCAGAGGTATCTAAAAAAGATAACACAGTATGAATATTCTCTCTACAGTATTCTTCACTGTAACTATTTGTTAGTCTGAAGCAATCCTCTTCAAAGACATACTTTCCTATTTAAGCACATCTGTTGACTTCCTATTTAAGGGCAACTGTTTGACGAAACTTGAGATAAAACAAAAATCCAAAGTCAAACCACTGCCACAGATGTACTGAAATCTGGCAGAGGCTGTTGTAACAGATAATGAAAAAAAACCTGAGAGATACCAACCTAGTTTTGTTTACAGGCACTATAGCTGCGAAGGCTAAACCTGAGTTACACATGAAGGAACATAAATGAAACAATACAGACTAATCAGCTTTAAAAATGAAAGCAGCATTGTGACCAGAGCATACACATGAAGAGGCTGTAAGGGTACAAAGCTAATGTTCCTATAACTAAACATAAGATTAAGTCTTCTGATACTAAATAATCCCTCATGCCATGCAGTCTTGCATGGAACATGCCAAACTACTGAAAAAGGAGAGGAGTTCGACTTTATGAAGTAAAACTTCAGATTTGGCAGTTTTACTTATACAGAGCCCTACTTGAGCTCTTAAGTCAATAGGAAGGGGGGGCTCCCTTGTATTCAATTAGTGCCAGCAGAAGTATAAATTATACAGAATGCTTTTAAATGTCAAAATACACATACCAAACTAAGTACTTGCTTTTGGTTCACATCTCTCAAGAACAAAATGTAAGTAATTATCATGGTCTTACACAGAATCTACATGTTAGCTTTTGCTTTTTAGCATCACTTGTTCTGGTGCACTTGGAGGAAAAATAGCTACATACATTTCAGTAATGTTAAGCCCTAATGATTTACATCAGTCTAGTACAAAAGAAATTTCTAATCAAGATAAAGAGTTTATGCTATGTTATCTTGCATAGTGTCAAACATCCATACTAGAACTTTAATAGAAATTAAGTACAGTAACTGCAATCTGGAATTTCACTCAATGGAACTCAATTTGACTTCAGTATGGTTTTCAACTCTGCAGTGTCTGGGTTTGTAGCACTACAACCACAATACATAAACACTTTATATTTTTTACTTAATAATTAGGCTTCTCCTTTTAAAATCCACTCTTAAATGTATCTACTGAATCCAACACTATGCTCTTATCATTTCCTACTGAATCCAACACTATGCTCTTATCATTTCCTACTGTATATGTTGTATTCAATTTAAAAAGAATCAGGAAAAGCCTACATAATATGACACTTAACCTGTTTAACTTCCTAAAAACTTGATGCAAACTCCTTAGTTAACCAAGCACTGCAAAACTAACATTTGGAAGGAATATAACAAATCCACACTCCTCCTTTCTAGTATTAAGTGTATGTATAGGCTTTACTTTGCCTATTACATAAAAGCAATACAATTTGCAGCTCATAAATTAGCAACATCTCATACGATTAGTGCAGCAGAAAGTTCTACCAAAACAAAATTAAACTGTACTCAAAGCTGATGATATTTGTTTTTACCTGAAAATTAACATCTTCTTTCTTAAATATCAGTGCTCGAACTTCATCAGGATCTCCATTAAATATAGCTTGAACCAGCGGTGGCTGAAATGAAAAAGAAACAAACCCCATTTTAGAACATAACCCCATTTTAATTTGTAGTGATGCATGGGGTTTTGATACGTAACACAAGCACAAGATGATGACAAAATCCAGCGAGTGAAACAACGAAACCCTCAACAGCACTGAGAAGTGAAAAAACTCCAAGTTTTAAAACCCTTAAAGATGCAAACATATTCTATGTCAACGAAATAGCAAAAAAAGGGCCCACAAGACTAGCTTGTAACAGCTGAGAAATGAACTCCTCATCATAAAGGAAGGACTGTTGCTATATGCTGAAAATCCTATACAATATAAGCAAAGAAATCTCTTTTACATTAGCAAGGGACTAATATTACTAGAAATGTTTCACCTGTTTAGGCAGAGTGGGAAAGCAAAGTCCATCAGTATGGTACCATCAAGTATGGTAACAAATTCACGCTCACACACATCTACTACTAAATATAGCAGGATTTCTTAGTAAGAAAAGCTCCTGAGGTATACGAGCAAGACTTAAAGTGAGTCACTTGACAAAGTAATAAAAACACAGTTCCCACTGTCGATCACTTCCAGAAAGTGGTAACGTGTGCCTAACAGTTACATCAAAATTAACTTGTGCTATTGTTCATTTTAGTTCAGAATTGCTCTGATGTATACATCAACTCTCAACATGAAGACAGTACATCATTGCAATACTATTATTGCAGTATTTCAGTTCAGAATTGCTCTGATGTATACATCAACTCTCAACATGAAGACAGTACATCATTGCAATACTATTATTGCAGTATTTCAGTTCAGAATTGCTCTGATGTATACATCAACTCTCAACATGAAGACAGTATATTACTGCAATACTATTATTGCAGTATTTTAGTTCAGAATTGCTCTGATGTATACATCAACTCTCAACATGAAGACAGTATATTATTGCAATACTATTATTGCAGTATTTTAGTTTAGAATTGCTCTGATGTATACATCAACTCTCAACATGAAGACAGTATATTATTGCAATACTATTATTGCAGTATTTTAGTTCAGATATGTACAAATTTAGTTTGTACATATCAATTCTCAAAATGAAGACAGTATATTATTGCAATACAATGATTACATCAGTTCCTGAAGTGGCATTGCCTAAATGCACCATTGAGGAACAAGGAGTGGAGCAGAGTTTAAACCCATTTACTTCAAACATAGTTTACCAAGCCTCCTAAAAATCCATCTAGAAATCTGTTACTGATGCACTCTAAATAAAGGCACATGAAAAAGAACGAGCCCTTGCAAATATTAACTCTACATTTCAGCTTTTACTTCCTTTTGTATAGGCAGTTTTTACCACTTTGTCCTGTTTCAGCATCAAGTATATTTATGTTAACCTTAGGAAAATTACTGTTGGTATTTGCAACAGCATTATACAAGCTGGAAGTATGCCAACTAACAATATGCCTTACCAGCACATTTCCAGCGGGTGATGGATGCAAGGATACATTTTCCTGAGGCAATTTGGAAAGAAACGTGGCAGAATCATCTTCCTCCTCCTCCAAAACAACAATACAAACTCGACTCATTCGATCCGTTTGAGGAAGCAAAAGCAGAAAAAAAAATACCAGCGAGAGTATTTTTGGAACCAGACTGCAGGTATTGTAACGGGGACCATAGAGGAAATACTTTCACCTGTTCCACACACCCTCACCAACTCGG
This sequence comes from Tricholaema leucomelas, assembly GCA_013400475.1. Taxonomy (NCBI): domain Eukaryota; kingdom Metazoa; phylum Chordata; class Aves; order Piciformes; family Lybiidae; genus Tricholaema lacrymosa; species Tricholaema leucomelas. Next base: position 22,744 of record WAAF01015694.1, on the reverse strand, counting down.
GAGCGCTTCTGCTAGTGTGTTAGGATTTAAAAGAAGACAATCCTTTCCCCTCTTACACTTCATATTTCAAGATTTAAGCACCCTGAGATGTTCAAAGCAAGGCTGAAGAAAAAAAGTTTCTTTTTCTTTTTTTTTTTGAAATAAGATTCCTCTAAGCATCAAAACCTCAATAATGAAACTGTGGAACAGCTGACAAAAATATCCCAAGATCCAATTGCACTTGAACGGCGCTGACTGTCACACACAGCTGTCCTTTCACAAGCAAATCTGGTTTTTCTTACTGTCACAATTTCCACAAAGTCCTCCTACCGCCACAGAGAAATCACTGTTATAGAAGACACGACCCTGTCAAGGACGGAACGAGGAACAACTGCCCCAAGAGAGGTGGCTGCAGCTATACCCACTCCTGCAAGGTCAGTTTGAAATCAGCCGTCGCAGGCTTTCTGGGGACTGAAAATAAACGTGCCTTCCGATCACCCTGTCATTCTACAGCTTCCATCCTCAATGTCAAAACAGTCCAGCCAGGAAAACGCATCTCATTTCAAGCAGTGTTTCAGGACCTGCTTAGAGGAAAAAAAAACAACCCACAAAGATCTTTCCCGTGCAAGAAGAACATCCGCAACATACAGCGCGGCTGCAGTACATTTACATGCGATGAGTCAGAGCACAGGGACAATGAACTCCCTGAATAATATTGCCGGTTGGATCCAGTCTCCCCAAACGGCAGCGAGGCAGACAGCACTGCTCCGTCAGGGACGCAGGCAATGTGGAGCGTTCATTTCTCCTTTACCAGGCAGTAGCTGTGGCTTCTCCATCTGGGAACGCGTTAGGCGAGAATACTGTTGAGAAGGAATGCTTCCTTCAGAAAAATAAGCTAGCTACCACACACAAAAAGATCAAATTACTGCCTCAGACTTCTTCTGCAAAAGCCCTTCATCACTCAAGCGCTTCTTTTGATCACCGTGTGAATGCAGTTCCCATGATAGTCTTCATTCAGATTGAGGGGGTGAGGAAAAAAATAAATCAGACTCTGTACATCTTCTCTGAGCCAACTTCTCTAGCCGAACATCTGTCACTCTGCCAACCTGATTCTCCTCTTCAGTTAGCGCTTCTGTTTACCAGTTGTTGGTTGTTTTTCTTTCCTTGACAAATTCAATTATGCAATCAGCAGATAGACTTGCAAAGCTTAAAAGAAAACCCGGCTGCCCAGGCTGGTCATTAGGAGACCATAGGAGCGAAGCACAAACCACCACCGCTACAGCAGCGTTCCCACCGAGCAGCAGGCTGGTGAGCAGCGACTGCAGCCTGGCAGGATGAAGTGCCTTGTAATGCTCACATGTCACACTCACCAGAGAACCCAGCCACTGCTCCCAGTGCAACTTCCTCTGGCAACGAAAAAAAAAAGCGCCTTTTTCTCCCCCTTCCCTCCCCCCCACCTCCCCTTTTTTGGAGCTGGGGGGGGAGCCTTTGCAGTTACGTCTGTGCCAGTTCTGTGACTAACCCAGCTGAAGCGTACCAAGCCTGTAACTGAAGAAAGAGCGACTGTTTAATACTTTCCACTAAAAGCCACAAAGAAATCTGGTGTGCCGGCTCTACTGACTAACAATTTAGGTCATAAACAATTCCAGCATTTTAACTGCTTTCATATGCCACTGGCCAGTCCTTAACTCACTGAAGGCAAGAAACTCCCCACAATAAACATTCTGAAAATTAAATGAAACAAAAATCTCTCCAAGTAATTGACTATTTCATAGCCAGATACTAATGGCAAATCCATGGGGTATTTTTGGAACTAGTATGACCAAACATAGAATCATAGAATCATAGAATCATAGAATGGTTTAGGTTGGAAGGGACCTCAAGGATCATCCAGCTCCAACCCCCTGCCACAGGCAGGGACACCTCCCACTAGAGCAGCTCGCCCAAGGCCACATAGAATCCCAAGGCCATAGAATCAACCAGGTCGGAAGAGACCTCCAAGATCATTCAGTCCAACCTAGCACCCAGCCCTATCCAGTCAACCAGACCATGGCACTAAGTGCCTCATCCAGGCTTTGCTTGAACACCTCCAGGGATGGCAACTCCACCACCTCCCTGGGCAGTCCCCCCCAAAAATAATAATTTAAATATATCATAAAAAATCATAAATTAAATATGTCATAAAAATCATGATTTAAATATACCATTAAAAATCATAATTTAATATAGAATTAAAAATCATAATTTAATATACCATTAAAATAGTAATTTCATATATCATTAAAATCGTAGTTTCATATATCATTAAAAACAACTATATTATAGCAAATAAATATATCACAAGAAATAATATCATAAAAATAAATATATCATTAAAATATATCATTAAAATCATAATTTAAATATAACATGGCTAATAATATAATAATTAAAACGTAACAGCCTGATAACTTGCCAAATAAATATTTCAGCTTGAATCTGCTTATATGGTGCTGGTCTGTGGGTGTATTATATAAATGGCTTCTGTCAAAGTTGCTGGATAAGCTTAGGTTTTACAGGAACAGAGGGAGGGATTTTGTTCCTGCTGTGCAGCACAAAGGCACTTACTTCTAATGTCCTTCAATGGCTGCTAAACCAGAGTTTGCCAAGGGTGAGCAAGTTTCTAGCTCTGCAATAAAGCATCTGCACTCTGGTTTCACATAAGAAATCCAGGGCAGAGAGAAAGACAGGTTTAAGTGGTATAGTAAAGGGTTTGGATATTAACAGATTAATTGAATTGCCACCTCTGGGGGCCACGGGCAGGAAAAACTCACATCACCACTCTTCCGAAATTGTGTCTACAATAGCTTGACTGCAACGTAACAAATTGCTAACACACACTTAATGCAGGGGAAGCTGTTTCTTCAAGTGTGAAAGAGTATCTCAGCCTAGAGCTCCCCAAGCTCGGGACTGCTGGCCTGGCAGAACATAGCACCATTTTCTGATTCACCATGTAATTTCAGCTTCAAATTTCCCAAGTGTCCTCATTTACAGCACAAATGTCTCTATAAATACATTCTGCTCGTTATATAGAGTCCAGTTGTTCTGGGATGTCATACTTTTGGTCTTAATTATGTAAAAGGAGTGGTTTGTACACTGTGTTGCTTTATTCTAGCATTACAGCCATTTATTAAAAGGAAACAGCAGAGATTCACATGAATAACATACAACAAATCATGCTGCTCTTGGCCGCGGCAAAAGCAGTTCAGATAAAACCAGGGATCATCTGCAAGGTTCATCTACTACTGCCTGCTGAGGAATACAGCAGCCACAACCTAGAAATTTTTGGTTGCTGTTTGTGAAAAATGCCCTGAGGGGTAGNGTAGTTGTAGACAGCAATGAGGTCTCCCCTGAGCCTCCTCTTCTCCAGGCTAAACAATCCCAGCTCCCTCAGCCTCTCCTCGTAGGGTTTGTGCTCGAGGCCTCTCACCAGCCTCATTGCCCTTCTCTGTAACTTGTTTGCATAATTAAACAGTCATTAAAAAAAATAATTAAAAATCAGATTAAGTCCACGAGCAAGGTACGCCAACAAAACATATACAGGAGCATCCTGCTACACACACACACACACACACCCCATTTCAGAAGGTTTTCTCCCTAAACCCATGTTTACTGTAAATGAAGATTTGTGAAGAGTCAGCACACTTACATAGTAAGCAAATGCCATATGCTTTCTTTGCAATTACCAATTGGACATGATAGAGACATGTCCCAAATTTGACCTTTACAAGTAACAGTCCAAAGTACACACTTAAAGTCTGCTAGAAATTCAGTAGTTGCCTTAAAAAAAAAACAGAAGATTTCACAGTTAATTGTGAATATTCAGAAGAACACAAACCCTGGAACACAAACCCTGAGAGGCTGAGGGAGCTGGGGGTGTGCAGCCTGCAGAAGAGGAGGCTCAGGGGTGACCTCATTGCTGTCTACAGCTACCTGAAGGGAGGCTGTAGCCAGGTGGGGTTGGTCTCTTCTCCCAGACAACCAGCCATAGGACAAGAGGACACAGCCTCATGTTGTGCCAGGGGAGGTCTGGGCTGGATGTTAGAAGGAAGTTGTTGTCAGAGAGAATGATTGGCATTGGAATGGGCTGCCCAGGGAGGTGGTGGAGTCCCCATCCTGGGAGATGTTCAAGAGAAGACTGGATGAGGCACTTAGCGCTATGGTCTAGTTGACTGGCCAGGGCTGGGTGCTAGGTCGGACTGGGTGATCTTGGAGGTCTCTTCCAACCTGTAAGAATTACATATATTTGAAACTACTCTGATAATTAGAAGTCTTACCTAGAACTAAAATACAAACTAATTCCCTAAGCACATAAATACATAGTGTTATACAAGCTGTGTTAATGAATGGTCAAAGACTTAAAAGCCAATACGTCACAGGGTGCATTAGAAAGAGAACCAACGCAACTGGATCAATATTATATTGACCTTGACAGCAATCTAAACTATGTGAGCAGACAAAAAAAAACCCACTCATGCTCAAAATGCGTGTGTGTGCACGTGCAGTGACTTCCATAACCAAAGGGCAACCCAGTTCTAAAAACATTTAACTAGTGAACTAGCACTTGGACATCACTTGAAAGGACAATCTTTCCCCTCCCGTCCCTTCAACTGAAAGTACTGCCTCCACCATAACACAAATGTCATCTCTAATCATATCTTCTTTGAAGCTCAACAAAATCATCCAAGGCAACCTCTTGTCTGCAAAATAAAAGTTTATATGCTGTGTAGCAGCTGTTCTGAAAGCCAAAAGTTGAAGTTCACAATTCTACTGAAAGAAACCAAACTAAGGTTTCAGTTTTTCAGCAGACTAGACAAGTAACATTCAGTGCAGGAGAAAAGATAACAGAGAATGAAAGCAAAATAAATTTGAGAGGATTAATTTAAGCCTCCTCTCCACAAATTAATTTAGGACTCATAAGAGAAATTTGCAAGCTAGGAAGAAAGAACATTGCATACTCAAAGCATTTTTCAATTCACATTAGTAAATGTTAAAATAACTGCAGTCAGCAAGTCACTACCATCTACCTTCAAAAGTAACATATTTCCAGTAAGAGAGCTCTCATTAAACAAGTAATAGGGAAAAAGGAATAAAATAATTACCTAACAAGAAATGAAAAATAAGGCCATTTCTACTGTGGCCCAAGGGGTAATCATCTGAAAGCCTCCACACTATCTGACTGTTGGTAGAGATCCCNCCCTCAGCTCCCTCAGCCTCTCCTCACAGGGCTGTGTTCCAGGCCTCTCACCAACTTCATCGCCCTTCTCTGGACACATTCCAGTACCTCAACATCTCTCTTGAATTGAGGAGCCCAGAAGTGGACACAGCACTCAAGACAAAACACTAAAATTTTCTATATAACACCAACATTTTATATATTACACTAAAATTTTAAGGAGTGCAGTGGAAAGAATGAAAAGAATTCTGGAGTGGACAGTAGTGAGGATATGCAGTTTTGCAAAACAGCTTCTTTGTTGACATGACATCTTTCTGCAAATAAAGGTGTGTTGTCATTTTCAATCTACACTTCCCTTTAAGTAGATCAAGTCCAAAGAGTTTTTCATGGGTGCATAAAAGAGACTATATTACAGCAATGAAACCTGCAGGTTAAACACCAAGGACTGCAGCAATGCTTACACCAAAGAGAAAAAACATGAGCTGTGCATCAGCTAAAAATAGCAATCTTTTCTAGGATCTACCCTTTTCTCTAGGAAGCAATGAAGGCAAGACTGCAACCAGACAGCTGATGACACTGAAAACCTCCCTGAAGTACACCCAATACTAACAAACTTATCATAGAATGGTTTAGGTTGGAAGGGACCTCAAGGATCATCCAGCTCCAACCCCCC
>WAAF01015694.1:489-16867 GCA_013400475.1 Tricholaema leucomelas | reverse complement strand
CAGACCTTGTCAACAGTCCCTCCCCAGCTTTCCTGTAGGCTCCCTTCAGATACTGGAAAGCCACTCTAAGGTCTCCTCGAAGCCTTCTCTTCTCCAGGCTGAAGAGCCCCAACTCTCTCAGCCTGTCCTCATAGCAGAGCTGCTGCAGCCCTCTGAGCATCTTCGTGGCTCTCCTCTGGACTGGCTCCAGCAGTTCCATGTCCTTATTGTGCTGGGGGCTCCAGAACTGCACACAGTACTCCAGGTGGGGTCTGACGAGAGCAGAGTAAAGGGGAGAATCCCCTCCCTTGCCCTGCTGCCCACACTTCTCTTGATGCAGCCCAGCACAGGGTTGCTGTCTGGGCTGCATGTGCACACTGCCGGCTCATGTTGAGCTTCTCATCGACCCAGACTCCCAGGTCCTTTTCCTTTATCCAAGTAAAGCTGTTTTTATCTTGCCAACCAGCTTTTATGAAGTCTTTCCAACTGGTTTCATTCAATACTTTGTATAATTGAGGACTTAGTAAAAGGAGGAGATTGTTCTGTCAGGTTCCATTAAAAATGAAAACATTCAGAACCAAGGAAGTCTTATGAATTATTTTTCAAGCAGTCTGTATTAGCTCTGCTAGGGAAAGCCTAAACTCTGGATTTCTTCAGAAGACAGATTGCCTACGATGGCTACAGCTGTAGGCTGCACATAGGCATGCTCTAGGAAAAGCAGGGTTTTGTGTAATGTACCTAGAATATTTACTAAACTGCTGCCCACATACAGACAGAGAGGCGTGCTCAGCATCACCATGAACATAAGCTACAATATTTCTGGAAGCCATCTGAGTCACTCAGCTGTCTGAACTTCTCTGCTGTTTCCTCCCCACTCCTGCGGGAATGAGGTGGAGTCAAGAAAAAGTACAGTCTGGAGTAAGATGGAATTACTACTTTTTCCTCCCAGCTTTGTTCCAGAGCAGAGTAGTTTTAACCTTCAGACTCCACATTTCTGCTTTCAAGGGCAAGGAAGTTTAAACTGGAAGAGGGGAGATTTAGACTGGATGTTAGGAGGAAGTTCTTTACAGTGAGGGTGGTAAGGCACTGGCACAGGTTGCCCAGGGAGGTTGTGGATGCTTCCTCCCTGGAGGCATTTAAGGCCAGGCTGGATGAGGCCTTGAGCAGCCTGCTCTAGTGGGAGATATCCCTGCCTATGGCAGGGGATTGGAGCTGGATGATCCTTGAGGTCCCTTCCAACCTAAAGCATTCTATGACTCCATGAAGATGACATCACTTGCACCTCCAGGATAGCATAGGCAGCTCTTAGGTATTTTTCAAATGCAAGTATACAGACTCTATTAAATCTATTTTATATTGTTATGCATCTTGTTTGAATTAATTAACAAAATCCTTATAATGATATCATTATAAGGATTATATATAATTACCTAATTTATAACTTTACAGTTAACAAAATCCAGTAACTGAATTGTGACCTCAGAAAGTGAGACATAAGTATGACAAAGAAGAAAAATAATCCAGTATTTGTTCTAACTTTTCTCTACTGGAGCAGCCTAAGCAAAATTAATAATGCAAAACACATTTGTGATTCAGATGAAAACTTCATTTGTGTGATCAAACCATAACCTTCTAAAAATGTTTCAGAAATACTACTTGACAAAAGAGCAATAAGGTATCTCCAAAGCAATTTTCTGTTTAAGACTTCTTGCATATTGCATACAGTAGTACACAATACAGTAGCAGAGAAACTCTTGCCTGAAGCACCTTAGTGAGGTCTGTCCTGAGACTCCTCTTCTCCAGGCTGCACTTTGGCCACAACAACTCCAAGCAGTGCTAGAGGCTGGGAACAGAGTGGCTGGAGAGCAGCCAGGAAGAAAAGTACCTGGTGGTGCTTGTAGATAGTAGCTGAAGCTAAGGCAGCAGTGTGCCCAGGTGGCCAAGAGAGCCAATGGCATCCTGGCCTGGATCAGGAACAGTGTGGCCAGTAGGGCAAGGGAGGTTATTCTTCCCCTCTACTCAACACTGGTCAGGCCACACCTTGAGTCCTGTGTCCAGTTCTGGGCTCCTCAATTCAAGAGAGATGTTGAGGTACTGGAATGTGTNGCAGCGCTGGGTGCTAGGTTGGACTGGATGATCTTAGAATCAACCAGGTTGGAAGAGACCTCCAAGATCATCCTACCCTCCAACAGATCCACACCTGCTCCTAGCTTGGTGTCATCTGCAAACTTACTGATGCTGGACTCAATTCCCTGGTCCAGATCATCAATAAAGATGCTGAACAGGACTTGGTCTCGAAGGTCTCTTCCAACCTGGCTGATTCTATGAAAGGCTGAGGGACCTGGGACTTTTTAGTCTAGTGAAGAGAAGACTTAGAGGACATCTAATCAATGTCTATAAATATCTGAGGGCTGGGTGTCAAGAGGCAGGGGACAGGCTCTACTCAGTTGCACCCTGTGATAGGACAAGAGGCAATGGATATAAACTACAGCACAGGAGGTTCCACCTCAACATAAGGAGGAACTTCTTTACTCTAAGGGTCACAGAGCACTGGAACAGGCTCTCAAGAGAGGTGGTGGATTCTCCTTCTCTGGAGACTTTCAAGACATGTCTGGATGCATTCCTATGTGACCTGTACTAGATTATATTCCTGCTCTTGCAGGGGACTTGGACTCGATTCCAGCAGTCCCTTCCAACCTCTAACGCCCTGTGACACTGTAAGCCAGCTCCCTGTCTTCTGACCAAAATGGAAGGCAGCTATAACATACAGGAGCTTTCCTAAATAACACTCCATGGTGGAACTGTCAGTCTCATAAAATTAGCCAGAAGTCAAAACAACTCCAGTTTCAGGCATGAGAGGTAAGCAAAAGATCCATCTATCCACATGTTGTCATGAATTGTTAAGGCAATCCTACACGTATAAAGACAGACATACAGATGTATGCAAACCACTTCGGGTAACATGGTGCGGGTTTTGGACAGGAGGTGGGTTGGTTTTAAAACACCAGAAATGACAGATTACTTCTGCTGAAAAACTGGAGAAGATATTCACTCAAAATATCAGCTGAACCAGAGAAGCAGGCAAAACACCTCAGCATTTGTTAAGCCCACGCAAACCCACGATTACGAGCCTGTTCACTTAAGAGTTTTTTTGCAAGTAGGGCAGCTTTCAAAAAGGTGTTTTCATAACATGAAAAGCAAGGCTTACAGATGGGTAACAGGTATTTTCACTGTTGTCAGAGCAAAGGCAGAATAGAATAGAGTCAACCAGGTTGGAAGAGACCTCCAACATCACCCAGTCCAACCTAGCACCCAACCCTATCCAGTCAACCAGACCATGGCACTAAGTGCCTCATCCAGGCTTTTCTTGAGCACCTCCAGGGACCACAACTCCACCACCTCCCTGGGCAGCCCATTCCAATGCCAATCACTCTCTCTGCCAACAACTTCCTCCTAACATCCAGCCTATACTTCCCCCAGCACAACTTGAGACTGTGTCCCCTTCTTCTGTTGCTGGTTGCCTGGCAGAAGAGACCAACCCCACCTGGCTACAACCTCCCTTGTTGCAGACAGCAATGAGGTCAGCCCTGAGCCTCCTCTTCTCCAGGCTAAACAATCCCAGCTCCCTCAGCCTCTCCTCATAGGGTTTGTGCTCCAGGCTCTTCACCAGCCTTGTTGCCCTTCTCTGAACACGTTCCAGCACCTCAACATCTCTCTTGAATTGAGTGGCCCAGAACTGGACACAGGACTCAAGGTGTGGCCTGACCAGTGTTGAGTAAGGGGGAAGAATAACCTCCCTCGTCCTACTGGCCACACTGTTCCTGATACAGGCCAGGATACCATTGGCTCTCTTGGCCCCCAACAGCAGGAATACTTCTAGCCTCATGAGCTCCTTCCAGCTCAGACCTCCCCACAGCCAATTCTGTTTTCTGGCACTGAAAACTGTATCAATGACAATAATCATCACAGCACCCCTCCAAGAATCATTACTGAAGGTGCTAATTTCAGCTGTGCACAGCAGATCAAAAAGCACAGCTGAAGAAAGCACACAAAACAAAAATTAGAGGCTCAGTCTCAGCAGCCCATTTGCTCTTTCACATGTCAAATGTCCTCTCCTAGCACTACCCAGCCAGTTGCTGGGAGGCGAGACCAGACAGGAACACAACAATAGCAGAGCAAAAACAACAATCCCAGAGACACAGGACATCAAGCTGCTGTCATAGCTGGCACTGATAATCTGATGCTGCTTCTGCTCAAGAAGAAGCAGCAGATACAGGTAATTTACAGCTGGCTTGGCTGGAACAAATGACTGACTTAAGAATTCCTAATCTTATAGTTTTACAGTGGAGTCCTCATCCCTGGAGGTTTTGAAGCAAAGCCTGGATGGGGCACTTAGTGCCATGGTCTAGTTGACTGGATAGGGCTGGGTGCTAGGTTGGACTGGATGATCTTGGAGGTCTCTTCCAACCTGGTTGATTCTATGATCCTTCAACATGAGATCTCCTGGGAGTTTTCTGAAGTATGGCGCAGGAGGTTTAACAGCTTCTTGCTCTAATGAGCTAAACCAATTCCCTGTGTCTGTATGCCAGGAAAAAGAATAAATTCTCACCTACCTGCTAGTTAATAAAAACAACCCACACCAACAAACCACTTGAGTGTGATCTTTCAGTGTTACATGAGACAAGAGTAAGTTTCAGCTTCTCTGGATTTCAGAAATTGTCGTTGCCATTTGTAGTGGGGTTTTTGTTTGTTAAAAACACAACCAAACTGCTGTCTCCAGCAGATGGTTAGGAACACAATGCTTCTGGTCTGTAGGGCTTTTTTCACTGGGGCTCATTTAGGTGTATGGGCTACAAGACAGTAACTTTTATCCCCATTTTGCTTTTTTCTTAACTTGGGTTCTTTTCCTGGAGGCTGGAAGCTTAAGGGAAAAAGCAGCAAAATGTAATGAATCCAAAGTGTTACCTGCCCCCTCCCCCCCTTTATGAAATCACCCAGACTAGACTCAGCCGAGCTGAGAATTAGAATGAAGCTTTATATTTACAGCTTAGCACAATGTACAAGCAGATATTTACAATATTTACAGCTCTAGACAGAAATACACAAGTTAAAAGAGTAATACAGAAACACAACAGCCCTCCCAGAAACCTGAGTCCCCAAGAGGGGCTCCCAACCACCCTTACACCTCTTTTCCACCCCTCTACCTTACCCCAGACCTTGCCTTATGTGCAAGGTGAGTTTGGAAAACTGGCCAGGGGAGTTAGAAAGCAGAAGGATTAGTCACACAGACAGCAGGTTAGAGAGAAAAGTGCAAGCAGCCAGAGACAAACAGAAACTTATCTACGTTTGTGTTCTTGTTTTTATACATCTCAGCAAGCCTATGAGTGCAGTAGCCATCACCATTGTTTCCTTTTCATAGCCTATCATCTAATTCTTCTCACCAAAATATTCCAGCTAGCTTCAAACTAGCACAGAGAGTCAAACCTGGACAGCGCTAGTGTTTAACACCAAAAATTAGGAAGTTGTAGCTGGAGTCAAGAAACCTGGAGTAAGTTTGTAATTTTCTCTGCTGGACTGCCATACTGCTGAGCTTCTGAAGAAGCAAGAATTAGGTAGATTTCTGGAAATGAGAGCTGCTATGGTGCCTGTGATAAGTGACCAATCTGATTCTGCTGGAGCGGGTCCAGAGGAGAGCCACAAAGATGCTCAGAGGGCTGCAGCAGCTCTGCTATGAGGACAGGCTGAGAGAGTTGGGGCTCTGCAGCCTGGAGAAGAGAAGGCTTCCAGGAGACCTTAGAGTGGCTTTGCAGTATCTGCAGGGAGCCTACAGGAAGGCTGGGGAGGGACTATTGACAAGGTCTGGTAATGTCAGGATGACGGGGAATGGGTTTAAGCTGGAAGAGGGGAGATTTAGACTGGATGTTAGGAGGAAGTTCTTTACAGTGAGGGTGGTAAGACACTGGCACAGGTTGCCCAGGGAGGTTGTGGATGCTTCCTCCCTGGAGGTGTTTAAGGCCAGGCTGGATGAGGCCTTGAGCAGCCTGCTCTAGTGGGAGGTGTCCCTGCCTATGGCAGGGGGTTGGAGCTGGATGATCCTTGAGGTCCCTTCCAACCTAAACCATTCTATGATTCTATGATTCAACTCTAAATGATGATACATAATAGTAAGTTGTCACTGCACAATGTTTGATGAGCTTGTGATGACAAGACAAGTTGCTTACTCCTCCTCAACACCCACCACTGGCAAAGAGGACACAGAAACCTACAGGCCAGTCAACCTCACCTCTACCTCCAGAAAGCTAATGAAGAGCTCATTATGGATGTCATCTCAAAGCACGTGGAGAAAAAGAAGGTCACTGTCAGCATGGATTCACCAAGGGGAAAAAATCACACCTGACCACTCTTAAAGCCTTCCAGGATTACAGGACTGGCTGGATAGATGAAGGGAAAGCAGCCCAGAGAGGCTGAGGTTTACTTCTCTGTAGAATTTTAAAACCTGCCTGTACATGATCCTGTGCAACCTGTTGTAGGAAAATCTGCTTAATTTAGTGGGGCATTTGGACTAGATGATCTCCAGAGGTCCCTTCCATCCCCTACCATCCTGTGATTCCTCCCAATATTGTTCTTTAACACAGATGTGCCATTCCCCTCATTTCCACTTCTCTCTTTTTAAAATTCATTACCTAAAGATTTTTTCATTAGCTGCCTATTTTTTGTCAGCAACATTTCAGTTACACTGGAGCATGCAACACTGGAGGTGTGTGAACCTGAAAGAAGATTCAGAAGAAATTTGGCTTCATCAAATGAGGTTTGTTTGGGTTTTTTTCTTCTTATCAGGTAGGAACTTTAGGAGGCAGCCATATAAAAATGTCACATGCCACAGCCTTCTACAAGACTTGAATAATTCTCATTAACTGATTTTTATCCAATATCACTTACAGAATTTAGATAGAAAAGTCACATGGAATGGTTAGGGTTGGAAGGGCCCTCTGGAAATCATCTAGCCTAGTACAGGCTGGATGTTAGGAGGAAGTTCTTGACAGAGTTATTTGCCATTGGAATGGGCTGCCCAGGGAGGTGGTGGAGTCACCGTCCCTGGAGGGGTTGAAAAAAAGCCTGGATGAGGCACTTAGTGCCATGGTCTGGTTGGCTGGCTAGGGCTGGGTGCTAGGTTGGACTGGATGAGCTTGGAGGTCTCTTCCAACCTGGCTGATTCTATGATTCTAGTCCAAGCCCTGCGACAAAGCAGGTTCACCTAGAATACATTGCAGAGTCTGACCCCACCCTCTTCACCTCCACTCTTTAATTATTTATAAGGATTTTTAAGATCTCTTCAGTCTTCTCTTCTCCAGGCTAAACAGCTCCAAGTCTTTCAGCCTCACCTCATAAGAGAGATGTTTCAGTTCCCTAATCATCTTTGCAGCTCTCCATTGCCTCTTCAGTAGTTGCCTCTCTTGAACCAAGGAGCCCAGAACTAGACACAATACTCAAGGCAAACCTCAACCTCCTGGCCACACTCTTAGTGTACCCCAGGATTCCACTGATCTTCTTGAACACGTTGCTGGCTCACATTAACTTACTGTTCATCAGCCCTTTCAAGTCCTTCTGTGCTCACTGGCTTTCCAGAGGGGTCAACCCTTAACTCTGACCGGTGCAAGAGGCTATTCCTCTCCAGGTGCAAGACTCTATGACTGCCCTTGATGCACTTCATAAGGTTCCCCTCTGCCTAACTCTCCAGCCTGGATTTCACTAAATGGCAGCACAGCCTTCTGCTGTCAGTCAAGTTACACTAATAAGCAGAGGGCTTCCTCTGTTTTATGTCACCACCATGTAAATCCTCAGACGCTGCCATGGTTACAAAACGTTTGCTTTTATACATTTGCCTGGAATTCCCAAATGGCCCAAACCAGCAGTGGTTGGGAGTGCTCAGCAACAATTGAAGAACTTGAGTCAGAAATGCATATGGCTTCCGCTCAGACTGTTATCTGGGAAACACTGAAAAACTTCAAATGATTCATGCCATTTTATACCATGGAAGGGAGGAAACAAACATCACATTCAACTATTTAAAACATTCAGTAATGACTCACATCAGCTTAGGACATTTCCAGAATCAGATGCTTTTCTCAAGTAACAAACTGTTGTAGACTACTGCAAATATTAAGCTACTGCAAATATTAAGCTGTTGAGTATTCAAGTAAATGAAAAGGAGTGATACACTTTCAACAGAACCACTCAACTATCAAATAAAGAATAAAAAGGGACAAAAACAAAGCATAGGCTGTTCCATGTGAACATAAGGAAAAACTTTTTCACTGTGAGGGTTACAAAACACAGGAACAGGCTGCCCAGAGAGGTTGTGAAGTCTCCTTTTTCTGGAGACATTCAAAATCCACCAGGATGTGTTTCTGTGTGACCTCTTCAAGGTGATTCTGCTCTGGCAGGAGGTTGTACTAGATGATCTTTCGAGATCCTTTCCAACACTTAACATTCTGAGATTCTGTGACAAATCTGGAGGCTTTTTGTCCTCTGAAGATTGAAACAAAACCCAAGAAGCCAAGGTCAAAAAGCCCACTGACTCCCAAATGATGATTATGCCAAGTTTGATTTTAGTTGTATTTGCAAAAATCTTGCTGCAGCTTTCTGCTGTATTAGTGAGGCTTTATCTTAGCCTGTGTTTTGCTTGGACTCACATGCTTGCATTTCTGCAGCCAGCGCTGAACTTGAATCCAGTGACAGAAGCAACAAGACATAACCAGTTAAGAGTGAGAACTACAGAACAGCCCTTAAACAGCTAAGAACAGAGCAATGCATCCAAAGAAGTGCTATATAGGACTTACTGACCTCCAGCAATTAAATGACCATGAGGGAAGGTAACAAGGGTTGAACTGAGGAAGGGAAAAAACCCCAAGCAGGAGCAAGTGTATAATATAGACTGCTTTTCCACCACCAGAAAGCCACTAGGAAGAGCAACTAACACTTCCCAAGTTTGTCCATTTTAGGAAACAAAAGGAAAGTTACATTAGCTTTGAATGTCTGCTTGCTATTCACTCCTAACAGTCTGATAAAGAAAGCAACTAAGAAGCATTATCCAAAGCAAAGACTGTATTTAGAACAACACAGTAATAGCAGCCAATGCTTTCTCAGAATACCACACAAATTCCACTATTCAAATCATAGCCCAAATTTTGTCATGAAGTAAAGCACAAGAAAATCTACTCCTTCAAAACACCTAGTCTCCATTTTTGTCATTACTGAAACTCTCCAGGCAAAAAGTTTTAGAAGCCAGTAATGCTGAGGGCAGGCAGGAAAAAGCTGAAATACTAAATAGCTCCAAAATTCTCAAGCACAGGAAAGAAAAATTGCTGCCTAAGTTACTGCTCAGATTTTCCTATTCATTACTCATGTGATGGTACAATCTGCCTACAGCCCAGGCTCCACCTCGGTGTCCCACCCAGGGAAGAGTGTCTGATGGGTGGGGATGGTGTAGGGGATGGTGAGGGTATTTTTCCCCCCCGCAGGCTGGGCTTTGGGAAGGAAAGGCACTAAAGTATATTTATTCATTTTCTTTACAAGAGTTGAAATATTTTTAAAAGAAAAGTTAGAATTCAGTTTTTATCTTGCAAGAGAGTTTTAAGAGTTGAAACAAAATGATACTTATAATTTGGGTAGATATGAATAGACTGCCACCACAGAAGCCACAGTTCAGCTGGCTTGTTGACATGTAGGATTGTTTCCATACATACCAGGAAGCCAGTACTATATGCAATGAGTAAAATGAATTCTAGTTGCTATAGTTACCATCATATTTATGTATTTTAGCTCTCTTCTGCATGTAAACACTCAGCATCACTCTATATGAATTATTCCAATTCTCTTTAAAGTAGCTGCCCCATGTATTGTATTCGGATTTGCTCTTTGGGGGAAGCTAAATTCCCTAGAAAATCTTTGAAATTCCTTACACTACCCTTATGTCCAAAAGTGAGCTCCTTTCTGGCAACTGGAAGCACTCTGGAAAACGCAGCTGGATAAAATCCACGTACTCCTACAAACACACGCACGCTACTACGGGACGAGACAGTTCATCTGAGTCTTCTGCAGCTGCCAAAGTGAATGCTCTTCCCAAAACTGAGCAAGGAGAAACACAGCAGCAGCCAAGAATCTTACCTGGCTGCTTCAAACCTTCTGAGGAGTCCTCAATTCAATGAGAAGTAGCTCCAGGAGGGCTCTTATGCAGCCCTTCAGATTAAGAGCACGTCCACAACATTGATTCTTGGAAGTGACTCTTGCTATCAATTTTTCACTTCTGTTAATTAAAAGACTCAAAAGCATTTTCCTCAAAAAGCTGAGCAGTCCATTACTGAATTAAATGTCAAAAAATAGAGTGCAGCATTAATTTAGAACACTCATTAAAGTTTTACCAGTCTAGACACTTTTGTGGCTGGTTTTAGTTCGTTTAGAGTGTTAGGCTGTTTATTGGGTTTTTTTCAAGTGGCAGCAGAGGAAGTGAATGAGTCTGACTTTTAACTACTGGCCACCAGAGAGAGCACAGGATATTAGGGGCTGGAAGGGACCCAAGGACATCATCAAGTCCACTCCCCTTGCCAAAGCAGGGCCACACAATCTAGCACAGATCAGAGGAATGCATCCCAAGAGGCCTTGAAAGTCTCCAGAGAAGGAGACTCGACAACCTCTCTGGGGAGCCTGTTCCAGTGCTCTGTGACTCTAACAGTGAAGCAGTTCCCCCTTGTGTTGAGGTGGAACCTCCCGTGCTGCAGCTTCCATCCATAGCTCCTTGTCCTATCCCAGAGAGCAAGCAGAGCCTGCCCCACTCTCCTGACCCCCAGCCCTCACATGTTTATAATCATTGATTAAATCCCCTCTCAGTCTTCTCCAGACTTCTTCACTTGTCCCTTCCCCACATGATCCTTGCACATTCACATCCCCTTCCTGAGCCTTCAGAAGGCACTAGTGTGATCCAATTGTCCCCATTCTTTGTGACTCATTTGAGCCAGCTCAGGGTGGGCTAGGAGCTGACAACAGAAGCAGTGGGAGCACTCCAACTGCTCACTGCAGAGAAAAGGATGCAATTGCTCTCCAAAACCACACCCATAAACTCAGCTCCCTTCATCAACAATGTACCAGAACTACTTTATCCCTTGTGTTTTCTTTAAAATACCTCAAATAGCCTTCCTGACAGCTGAACTTTGTTCCAAACTCAGGCACTATTACAATCAAGTATATCAGCCATTACATTCCTCACAATTAAACAGTAACTTATGTGAAGAACTTCAGGTTTTTTTTTTCCCTGTATTTCAGGATGTAAATAATTCCCAGTACATGACTTTCAAAAAGAAGATAGAAAGGTCACAATTATGTTAACCAAACCAGCTCCATAACACTAACAGTATTTTTAAAGCATATGGCAATTAGAGCAGACTAGAGAATTTTAGAGCCCAAAGAAAAGGCACACAAAAACAATTATGCATGGAGAATTTGCATGCAACCAACCTACACAGTACTATACAAACACAGCAAGGTAGTTACAACTTTACATGACCATTCACAGGTCTTAAAAGTTAAACTTCTGGTTTATTTGGCTTTTTCCAATCAGGATTATTTTGGAGTTCATTTCTGCCAAAATCCTCCTAATGCCAGCTTCAGCTGGTGATCTGTGCTAGATTGTGCGGTCCTGCTCTGGCAGAGAGGTTGGACTCAATTATCTCCTTCCAACCCCTAATATCCTGTGATCCATTCAATAAAGATGACACTCAGAGGAGAACTTACTACATAAACGCTAGCATTTCTAAAAGCCAACAAAATGCTTTATGAAGGAGTACTTTCAATACAGAACCAGAAAGATATCAAACCCAAAACCACAATAAATGATGGCAATACACTTAAAACATTAAAAAAGATAATTTATATGTAACTAAGCCTATGAATTTTTAGAGGCAAGGTTATCTTAAGAGTCTACAAACACCAAATCCCATGCAGCAAACATGCAGGTATAGTAAAGATATTCACCCATCAATTCAATTCAAAATCAATACAGGAGAGATGCTGAGGTGCTGGAAGGTGTCCAGAGAAGGACGACGAAGCTGGTGAGGGGCCTGGAGCACAGCCCTGTGAGGAGAGGCTGAGGGAGCTGGGGGTGTGCAGCCTGGAGAAGAGGAGGCTCAGGGCAGACCTCATTGCTGTCTACTACCTGAAGGGAGGCTGTAGCCAGGTGGGGTTGGTCTCTTCCACAAGGCAACCAGCAATAGAACAAGGGGACACAGTCTCAAGGTGCCAAGGGAGGTCTAGGCTGGATGTTAGGAGGAAGTTGTTGCCAGAAAGAGTGATTGGCATTGGAATGGGCTGCCCAGGGAGGTGGTGGAGCCAACGTCCCTGAAGGTGTTGAAGAAAAGCCTAGATCAGGCACTTAGTGCCATGGTCTAGTTGACTGGCTAGGGCTGGGTGCTAGGTTGGACTGGATAATCTTGGGAGGTCTCTTCCAACCAGGTTAATTCTATGATTACATGAAGAAAGTTAAGATCTCCCAGGTTTCTTCTTGGATGCACACTGACACCTCATGGTCATTTAAGAAACATTTAAGTTCTACTCCTGCTTAGTTCTGTTTTTTTTCTATATTTAGAACTTCTGCTTTAAAAAAAAAAAAAAGTTGTTTTGTCCTCTTCAGAAATGTACAGAACTTTATTTGGTCTATTAAAAATTCTCCCTTAATAAAAAACATTTATTAGTCCTTTTGGATGAGCAATGAGGAGGTCTCCCTTGATTTGGTTTTAATGCTACAGAAATCCTACATCAAAAGGAATATAAAACAAAGCTTGCATTAAGAGTAAATATCTGAGAAACTTTCTTCTTCCCTTAAGCATGGGAGGGAGATGAGGTAAAGGCTGGTTTCTTGTACCTTTTTTTTTTAAATGGCCTCACAGGTTTTGACCAAAATATTTCAATGTTCTGTTCAAAAATGCCATAATTACTTTTTTTCTAAAGTCAAGTGTTAGTAGCTCTGAAGATGTGACATAATGGAGCTTCTTTTAATTTTTAGGAACTCACAGTATCCTTTAAGTGGCTTTGTCTTGCATATTTAGATAAACATTTCAAAAGAATGAGTCATTGTTTCCCTGCATAGTAATAACATCAATTAATTCTATTTCATAGAATCAGTCAGGGTTGAAAGGGACCACAAGGATCATCTAGTTCCAACTCCCCCCCCAGCCATAGGCAGGGACACCCTAGCCTAGATGCGGCTGGCCAGAGCCTCATCTATCCTGGCCTTAAGCAACTGAAGGGATGGGGCCTCAACCACCTCCCTGTGCAGCCCATTCCAGGCTCTCACCACTCTCATGCTCAAAAACCTCCTCACGGACAGCCTGAATCTCCTCACCTCCAGCTTTGCTCCATTCTCCCTAGTCCTGTCACTCCCTGATATCCTGAAAAGTCTCCTTCAGATACTGGAAGGCCACAAGAAGATCACCTGGGAGCTTTCTCTTCTCCAGATTGAACAGCCCAAACTCTTTCATTTAATTATCTCATAGAACACAGAAAGATAGATACCTTTCCAGCTTCACCTCTGCAAACTGCAGAGAAACAACCAAACTCTGTTAACTCCTTGCAGAACAGAGAGCAGAAAGAAAAGTACAACAAAAGTCATATGAAGAGTGACACTGGAAGTGCTCTTCCCCAAATAACAGAAACTAGTTCTGAACAATTTACTGAAGCCTCTTACTGTCTGAAGTTCATGGAAGCCTTTGTAATTACACAGGATTACCTAAGAATATAAACACAATTCAGTAGCTGTAATTTCTGGCAAAGTAGCAATAAGGTTTATTTAACAGTGTTGGACCATAGACAACAAAGGTAAAAAGTGAGGCTCCTTCCAGATTCTCATTCTGGAGTACAAGTCTGCTACCTTTTACTTTTCCCAACAAGCTAACACACACGAAAAGAAGCCTCTGCCATTTCTTCATTCTTGTTTGAGGCCAGAGGAAAAGAAAATGAGCAACCAACAGCCTAATAAAGAACGCTTAATCTGTGCAAACAGGCAAGTTACACATCATATCTCCCAAGACTGATAAAGTGACAAACTGATCCCTGCTAAATGAGAAAGTCTCCAACAGTGAAAAGTATGAGAGTAATACAAATGTAATAAGCCTGTCATACTTATTTGCTAGGGGTATCATCAGACTCTTCTGAAATGATGTAGAGCTAATTAAATCAAATAGAATTAATTGATGTTATTACTGTGCAGGGAAACAATGACTCATTCTTTTGAAATGTTTATCTAAATATCCAAGACAAAGCCATTGAAAGGATACTGTGAGTTCTTAAAAATTAAAAGAAGCTCCATTAGGTCACATCTTCAGAGCTACTAACACTTGACCTTTTTTTTTCTGAAGTAATTATGGCATTTTTGAACAGAACATTGAAATATTTTGGTCAAACCCTGTGAGGCCATTAAAAGAAAAAGGTACAAAAAAACAGCCTTTACCTCATCTCCCTCTAATGCTTAAGGGAAGAAAAAAAGATTCTCAAGTATTTACTTGTGCTAGTTTGAAGCTAGCTGGAATATTTTGGTGAGAAAAATTAGATCATAGGCTGTGAAAAGGAAACAATGGTGATCACAGGCACACAGGATGTCAGGGGTTGGAAGGGACCCAAGGAGATCAACGATTCCAAACCCCTGCCAGAGCAGGACAATGCTATCTAACACAGATCACACAGGAACACATCCAGACAGGCCTTGAAAGGCTCCAGAGAAGGAGACTCCACAACCTTTCTGGGGAGCCTGTTCCAGTGCTCTGGGACCCTTACAGTAAAGACGTTCCCCCTTGTGTTGAGGCAGAACCTCTTTTGCTGCAACTTCACTCACAGGCTTGTGATGTCTACTTCACTCATAGGCTTGCTGAGATGTATAAAAACAAGAACAGAAATACAGATAACAGAGTTGCTCTCTGGCTTTGTCTGCCTCCCTTCTCTGCCTAACCTGCTGTCTGTGTAACTAATTCCTCTGCTTCCTAACCCCCCCGGCCGATTCTCCAAACTCACCTCGAACATAAACCTAAGTCTGGGATAAGGCAGAGGGGTGGAAGGGAGGTGGAAGGGTGGTTGGGAGCCCCTCCTGGGGACTCTGGTTTCTGGGATGGGTGTTGTGTTTCTGTGTTACTCTTTTAACTTGTATATTTCTGTCTATTGCTGTAGATATTGCAAAAACCTGCTTGTATATTGTGCTAAGCTGTAAATATAAAGCTTCATTCTAATTCTCAGCTGGGCTGAGTCTAGTCTGGGTGATTTTCTTAAGTGGGGGGGGCGAGGAACACCCAAACCATCACATTACTCTTTACTTAATACAAGCTTTGTTTTACATTTCTTTTGAGGTGGAATTTCTGTAGCATTAAAACCAAATCAAGGACAAAAATACTCGCCTTGCATCTCAGAGAAACATCCCATCAAATCTTTGTCCTACAAGGCTCCTGGAACACACAAACCAAGTCAGCTTATTTTCCCAGCACATTCTCTCCTGCTCCAGCCAAAAGCAGCAGCTGGTAAATTCCATTTATCACAGAATAGAGTATATTTTTCAGTCATTACTACCACCATCTGGTCAACACCCAAGGGAATTATCACACCTATTCTCATTTATAAAAGATTAAGATTAGGTCATCTTCAAGTACACGAAGCACAGAATCCAACATAACACACTTTAAAGTTTATTTTGCTCCACATATACATATTAAAGAGCTGCTAGCAACATCTGCAGAGATGGCAGACCATACCAACTGCCAGAAGTTTAGCTTTGTAACTCAGCCAGACCTCAAACTCAGGTTTTCTGCATCAGATGCCGGAATTAGTTAAAGAATACAGAGGGGAAAAAAAGAGATCAGCTATCGGGTCGGTGCAATCCCAAGCACAAATCCAGGCTGGGTGGCAAACGCCTGAGAGCAGCCCTGAGGAAAAGGACCTGAGGGTCTGGGGTGATGAAAAGCTCAACATGAGCCTGCAGTGTGAGTGCAGCCCAGACAGGAACCCTGTGCTGGGCTGCAGCAAGAGCAGTGTGGCCAGCAGGGCAAGGGAGGGGATTCTGCCCCTTTACTCTGCTCTCCTCAGACCCCACCTGGAGTCCTGGGTGCAGTTCTGGAGCCCCCAACACAAGAAGGACAAGGGATCATAGAAACATAGAATGGTTTAGGTTGGAAGGATCACCCAGCTCCAACCCCGTGCCATAGGCAGGGACACCCCCCACTAGAGCAGGTTGCTCAAGGCCTCATCCAGCCTGGCTTTAAATGCCTCCAGGGAGAAAACATCCACAACCTCCCTGGGCAACCTGTGCCAGTGTCTCACCACCCTCACTGTAAAGAACTTCCTCCTAACATCCAGTCTAAATCTCCCCTCT
>WAAF01015688.1:87583-101823 GCA_013400475.1 Tricholaema leucomelas | reverse complement strand
GCAGGGGGTGGAGGGCAGGGTGCAGAGGGCAGGGGTAGAGGGCAGGGGGCAGAGGGCATGGGGCAGAGGGCAGGGGTGGAGGGCAGAGGGCAGGGTGCAGGCAGCAGAGGGCACAGGGCAGAGGGTAGGGGTGGAGGGCAGGGTGCAGAGGGCAGGGGGCAGGCAGCAGAGGGCACGGGGCAGAGGGCAGGGGTGGAGGGCAGGGTGCAGAGGGCAGGGTGACTCTCTCTGGCTGCCTGAAAAGGGCACTTATGCCCCAGGGGAGGGCAGCTGGAAGTGTGAGCAGGCAATTACGGAGCCAGGAGCCGGGAGCCAGGCTGGCAGGGTGGGCACAGGCTCTCCAACAGCCCAGAGGCAAGGACTGAACAAGCTCTGGGTGCAAGCTGGATGAGGTCCTCGCTGGAGAAGCAGGCGCAGGGGCATGGCAGGAAGGTGCCACCACTGCTGCCACCATCCGTGTGGCTGCACCACCCCAGGCTCCAGCCAGGCTGGGACTGGAGAGGAGCAGCAGAAGAGGCACAGAAGCGGCTGAAGAGCTCCAGCACATGGCCCAAGGGCAGGCCAGAGGCAGGAGCTGGGACACGCAGCGGGGGGGAGTGTGGGACTGTAGGGAGGGAGCAGGAGCAGGCAGCAGTGATCCCCTGGGCTGGAGGCAGAGCTGCTGGGGATGTCCCCTCCTGGGGCCCAGGCCCCTGCAGGGTGACACCACAGGCACCAACCAGCTCCCCACACCCGCTGGCTGCAGAAGCAGGAACCTTCCCAACCCACAGAGCCTTCGGTCTCCACCCTGACCCCACCCAGCTCCATCGTCCTCCCGGTGGCCTTGGTGACCACGGAAGGGTCGCAGTTAGCTGCCACCATACCCACTGCTCGTTGGCACCCTCCTCCAGCAGCTGTGCTGCTTCCCCCAGGCCACTCTGCCTGGGCCCTGCCCTGGCTCCAGCAGAGCTGCTCCCACCCCAGCAGCCCAGGCAGTGGGACCAATCCTGCCCGAGCCCCGGGCAGTACCTGGAAGGTCTGCGTGCTGCGCTGCTGCTCGTGTGCCCAGATGAGGAGGAGGCTGAGGAAGAAGCCCAGGCTGAAGAGGACCAGCAGCAGGGAGTAGCTCCAGGTGGGCAGGTGGAGGTGGGTGTTGCCGAAGGCCAGGATGGAGCAGAGGCAGATGGCAGACACCATGAGGGTGACCACAGCCACCGTGACCACCTCGCCCGGGTAGAAGTCGCTGAGGAACTCCAGGTAGGGCTCAAAGGCTGCCTTCAGCTGCCCTGGCTCCCGCTGCTCCTTGCTCTTGTCCCTGTCCACCAGCTGCAGCTTGTCAGAGAAGGACTCATACTCCTTCAGCTCCCCCGTGGATGGGCCCTGCTGGGGCTCGGTGCCAGGCTGGGCAGCGCCCGCCGGGGCTGTGCCAACCACCTTCTGCTGCTGAAAGCGCAGGACGATGATGCTGGCGGCCACAAAGGTGTAGGCCAGCAGGGTGCCAATGGACAGGAACTGCACCAGGGCCTCCAGGTCAAAGACGAGGGCCAGCAGGGCCATCAGCAGCCCAAAGACCACGATGCCAACTACGGGCACCTGGGTGCGGGGGTGCACCCGGGAGAAGACCTGGAAGAAGAGCCCATCCTCGGCCATGGCGTAGACGATGCGCGGCAGGGAGAAGAGGTTGCTCAGCAGCACTGTGTTCATGGCTGGGGAAGGGCAGGAGAGGAGTCACAGCTGGGCTGGGCTGGAAGGGGCCCCCAGAGCTCACCCAGCCCAAGCCCTGCACTCACAGGGACATCTCCACCAGAGCAGGCTGCCCACAGCCCTGCCCAGCCTCACCTGCAGTATCTCCAGGGCTGGGCCTCAGCCACCTCCCTGGCAACCTGCTGCAGTGCTCCAGCAGCCTCCTGCTGCAGAACTTGGTCCTCACATCCAGTCTCAGTCTGCTCTGCTCCCATTGCAAACCACTGCCCTCAGCCTGTCCCTGCAGCCTTTGGGCACAGTCCCTCTGCAGCCTGCATGCAGCTCCCCTGCAGGCACTGGCAGGCAGCTCTGAGCTCTGCCTGCAGCATTCTCCTCTCCAGCCTCAACACCCTCAGCTTCCTCAGCTCCCTCAGGCTGTGCCCACAGCAGAGCTGCTCCAACCCCTGAGCATTTTCCTGTCCCTCCTCTGTCCCCTCCCCCTCTCCAGCAGGTTCAGGTCTCTCCTGTGTTGGGGTCCCACAGCTGGCCCCAGCCCTGCAGCTGAGGTCTCCCCAGAGCAGAGCAGAGGGGCAGGAGCTCCTCTCTGCAGCTCTGCCCACACTGCTCTGGATGCAGTCCAGGCTGCCCTTGGCCTCCTGTGCTGCCAGTGCCCACTGCTGGCTCCTGCCCAGCTTCTCCCCCACCAGCACCCCCAAGTCCCTCTCCTCAGGGCTGCTTTCTCTCTCCTCCTCCCCCAGCCTGCACTGGCAGTGAGGATGGTTCTGGCCCAGGGGCAGGACCCTGCACTTGCTCTCATTGGACCTCAGGAGGTTCCCCTGTGCCCACCACATCAGCCCCCAACCTCCCCAGTCGCCAGCCCCCCTCACAAGCAGGGCAGGCAGCTGCCACCTGCCTGTACTCACCGCAGATGGAGCCAGCAGCCACCAGGAACCCTGCCCAGGCATAGCCTCTCCTGTAGAAGGCATCTGCCAGGGCAGAGTCAGGGTCCAGCGTGTGCCAGGGCACCATCAAGGTCAGCACCACCGACACCAGGATGTAGGCCCCGGTGGCCAGCCCCAAGGAGAAGGCGATGGCTCTGGGCACAGCCCTCTGAGGGTTCCTGGCCTCTTCGCTGGAGGCTGCGATGACATCGAAGCCCACGAAGGCGTAGAAGCAGGTGGCGGTGCCAGCCATGATGCCAGACAGCCCGTACGGGGCAAAGCCACCCTCCTGGGCGCTCCAGTTCTTGGGCTGGGCGAGGACGAAGCCCATGAGGAGGATGAAGAGGATGACTCCCATGCTGACGGCCGAGAAGACGTGGTTGAGCCAGGAGGACACCTTGGCCCCGAAGGAGATGAAGGCGGTGGCGACCAGCAGGATGGCAGCTGCCAGCAAGTCAGGGTAGCGAGCCAGGAAGGGCACCTGCCAGCTGCCCAGGTGGGTCTCGGTGAAGTTCTTGATCTTGTGGTTGAAGATGGAGTCCAGGTAGCCGCTCCAGGCCCTGGCCACGGCGGCTCCCCCGATCATGTACTCCAGCAGCACGTTCCAGCCGATGAGGAAGGCCCAGAGCTCGCCCACGGACACGTAGGTGAACATGTAGGCAGAGCCGGTCTTGGGCACCCGCGCCCCGAACTCAGCGTAGCAGAGGGCAGCCAGCAGCGAGGCCAAGCCCGCGATGGCGAAGGAGACGACCACGGCGGGGCCGGCGATCTCCTTGGCCACCGTGCCCGTCAGGACGTACAGCCCCGAGCCCACCATGCCCCCGATGCCCAGCAGCGTCAGGTCCACGGTGGAGAGGCACCTGTTGAAGGACGTCTCCATCATGTCCTCCTCCAAGGTCTTCACCCGGTTGAGTTTCTGCAGGAAGCGGCTCAGGTCGCCGGCGCGGGGCAGCCACTTCGCCATCCTGGGGGGCACGGCGGGCAGGGCCAGGGCCGCAGCGGCCGCACCGCGCCCCAGGGACCTGCCGGAGGAGCGGGAGGATGTCAGCGGCCCCTGCCGCGGGGCTCTAGCGCCTGGGGGATGCGGGACGCAAACGCCTGGGGGCGCACCCGCGGCGACCCTCGCTGCTCGCCACCAGCCTGTCCTCCCACAGGCTGGCACAGCCCCCCCCAGCCTGTTGACTGCTGGGCCCAGTGCTCTGTGACATCCTTGTCAGTGACATGGACAGAGGAATTGAGTGCACCCTCAGCAGGTTTGCAGATGGCACCAAGCTGTGTGGCACAGCTGACTTGCTGGAGGGCAGGGATGGCATCCAGAGGGACCTGGACAGGCTGCAGAGGTGGGCCCAGGCCAACCTCATGACATTGAACAAGGCCAAGTGTAAGGTCCTGCTCCTGGGTCGGTGCAATCCCAGGCACAGCTCCAGGCTGGGTGGGGAATGGCTGAGAGCAGCCCTGAGGAGAAGGCCCTGGGGGTCTGGGGTGATGAAAAGCTCCACAGGAGCCTGCAGTGTGCACATGCAGCCCAGACAGCAACCCTGTGCTGGGCTGCAGCAAGAGCAGTGTGGGCAGCAGGGCAAGGGAGGGGATTCTGCCCCTTGGCTCTGCTCTCCTCAGACCCCACCTGCAGTCCTGGGTGCAGTTCTGGAGCCCCCAGCACAAGCAGGACATGGAACTGCTGGAGCCAGTCCAGAGGAGAGCCACGAAGATGCTCAGAGGGCTGCAGCAGCTCTGCTCTGAGGACAGGCTGAGAGAGTTGGGGCTCTGCAGCCTGGAGAAGAGAAGGCTTCGAGGAGACCTTAGAGTGGCTTTGCAGTATCTGAAGGGAGCCTACAGGAAGGCTGGGGAGGGACTATTGACAAGGTCTGGTAATGTCAGGACGAGGGGGAATGGGTTTAAGCTGGCAGAGGGGAGATTTAGACTGGATGTTAGGAGGAAGTTCTTTACAGTGAGGGTGGTGAGACACTGGCACAGGTTGCCCAGGGAGGCTGTGGATGCTTCCTCCCTGGAGGTGTTTAAGGCCAGGCTGGATGAGGCCTTGAGCAGCCTGCTCTAGTGGGAGGTGTCCCTGCCTATGGCAGGGGGTTGGAGCTGGATGGTCCTTGAGGTCCCTTCCAACCTAAACCATTCTATGGTTCTATGAACCTGTGTGCCAGGCGAGAGGGAAGCCACAGCACCCCCGGGGCGGCATCTCCCAGGCCTTTCTTTTTGCAGCATAAGCCTGACCCCAGCTGCTCCGGCCCCGCTGACGGCTCCTGTGCTGCTTCCCCTCCGCCTCAGCATCCCTCTGACCTGCCCAGTGTGCCAGGCCCCCCCAAAGGGGAATGCAGCATCAAACTGCTCCCAGCACCTTGCTGCTTCCCCCTCACCTCACTCAGCATCCCTCTGACCTGCCCAGTGTGCCAGGCCCCCCCAAAGGGGAATGCAGCATCAAAGTGCTCCCAGCACCTTGCTGCTTCCCCAGGGGAAGCCCGGGATGGGCTGGAGGGGTGCAGCAGGCAGCCCACAGCAGCTCCGGGGGGACGTGGATGTCCCCAGCCAGATCAGGGAACACCTTCGGCACCTGTGCACATGCTCATGGCTGCCCCTTGGGGTGCTTGGTGGTTCTGGGTCACCTTCCAGCCACTCTCCTTCCCATGCCAGGTGAGTGTTCCCCACATCCCTGTGCCAGGTGTGTGTGTTCCCCACATCTCCATGCCAGGATGTGTGTTCCCCACATCTTCCCTGTGCCAGGTGCCTGTGCCAGGTGCATGGTCCCCACATCCCTGTGCCAGGTGTGTGTTCCCCACATCCTTCCCATGCCAGGATGTGTGCTCCCCACATCTTCCCTGTGCCAGGTGCCTGTGCCAGGTGAGTGTTCCCCACATCTCTGTGCCAGGTGTGTGTGTTTCCCACATCCCCATGCCCGGATGTGTGTTCCCCACATCCTCCCCATGCCAGGTGCATGTGCCAGGTGTGTGTTCCCCACATGCCCGTGCCAGGTGCCTGTGTTGCCCACACCCCCATGCCAGGACGTGTGTTGTTGCCCACATGCCCAGCTGGGTGCCGCTGCCGGGGGCCGGTGCTGCTCGATGCAGCTGCTCTCTGGTCCCTGTCCCTCAGAGGCCAAAGGTCCCCGAGAGGCCACCGTGTCCCGATGGCACGACGCTGGACCACGGGGACGAGGGGCCTGCTGGCACCGCCCGTGCCGGCTGAGATGCCCCCAGCCCCGCTGGCCGCCCGCACCTGGGCACCCGAGGCGGCGCGGCCGCTGCGTCCCACCCCAGGCGGGCAGCACCCGGAGCCTGATGGCATCGAGCATCCCTGCGGGGCACCCCCGTGCCGGGGACCGCCGTGGGGGGGGGGTGTTCGGTACCGGATCCACCGCCGAGCGGGGAAAGTTCCGCCCCCGCTCGGCCCCAGCGCGGCGCCGGTCCCCGGGCAGCGCCGAGCCCCGCGCCCGACCCGGCCCCGCTGCCCCCGCGCGGCTCCGCGCCCCGCACACAGCCCCGGCGCCGCTCCCGGGCGCGGAGGGGTCGCCGCTCACCTGTCCGGGCGCGGCCGGGGACAGCGCAGGGCTCCTCAGCGGCCCCGGCCCCCACCTGCCTGCTCCGCGCCGCCGCCGCCGCCTCCCGGCCCCGCTGCGGCTCCGCCTCTCGGCCCGGCGGAAGGGCGGGGGCCGGGCGCGGCGCTGCGGGAGCCCCTCGGGAGCCCCTCGGGAGCCGCGGGTGGGGAGGGAGCCCCGGAACGGGGCTGCTCCCGGGCCCGGGGCGGGGATGCTGCGGGGGCACGGCGCGGGCGGTACCCCGCTAGGCTCCGGTCGCGTCGGCCCCGGCGCTGGCGGTAACGGGGGGGGACGGCAGATCTTTGGCAGGGGCGCTGGGAGCGAGGGCGATCCTCACGACCCTCGCCCGTGGGGTGCAGGTGCTGGGCTGGAGCCTTGCGGCCCGAACCGCAAGGGCAGGGACGGGCACGGGGGAGGGTCCCGCATCGCGGCCGCTGGGCGCAGGTCGGGGTGGGCGGAGGGGCTGGGGCTGTGCCCCGCTCCGCATGGCCTGGGCCAAGAGAAGCCTGCCCAGCCTGGAGAAGCTGCCCCGTGCCAGCCTCAGCCCCTTGCCAGCCTCAGGGAGCTCAGCGAGGCCAAGTGCAAGGTCGTGCACCTGGGCTGGGACAGTCCTGACCTAATGCAGGCTGGGGCTGAAGGGCTGAGAGCAGCTCCTGCAGAGGGACTTGGGGGTGCTGGGGGTGCAGAGCTGGGCAGGAGCTGGCACCGAGCGCTCCCAGCCCAGCCCCAGCCTGCCCTGGGCTGATCCCCAGCAGCAGGGGCAGGGAGGGGATTCTGCCCCTCTGCTGTGCCTGCTGAGCCCCCCCTGCAGTGCTGGGGCAGCTCTGGAGCCCTCAGCACAGCACAGGCAGGGACCTGCTGCAGCAGGGCCAGAGGGGACCACAGCAGTGCTGGCAGGGCTGGCAGGGCTCTGCTGGGGGGCTGGCAGGGCTCTGCTGGGGGCTGGCAGAATTGGGGGTGTGCAGCCTGCAGGGGAGAAGGCTCCAGGGAGACCTCCTGCTGGCCTTGTAGAGCTGGAGGGGGGGGACAGGAAAGTGTAGTGATAGGACAAGGGGTGGTGGTTTTAAACTGAAAGAGAGATTAGGAAGGAATTCTTCACTGTGAGCTGGTGAGACCTTGGCACAGGGTGCCAGAGGAATTCTGGATGCCCCATTCCTGGAGGTGCTGAAAGCCAGGCTGGGCTGTGAGCAACCTGATTGAGCTGTGCCTGGCTGTGGCAGGGGGGGGTGGACTCAGTCATCTTTACAGGCTCACAGATGTCAGGGGTTGGAAGGGACCCACAGAGCTCATCCAGTCCAACCCCTGCCAGAGCAGGACCATCCAATCCAGCTCAGGGCACACAGGGACACATCCAGACAGGCCTGGAAAGGCTCCAGAGGAGACTCCACAGCCTCTCTGGGCAGCCTGTGCCAGGCTCTGGGACCCTTCCAGGCAAGAAGTTGCCCTTGTGCTGAGCTGCACCTCCTGTGCTGCAGCTTCCATCCAGTGCTGCTTGTCCTGAGCCAGGAGCAGTGAGCAGAGCCTGTCCCCTGCCCCCGACCTCCAGACACTTACAGACATTGATTCAATCCCCTCTCTGTCTCCCCTCCAGACTCTCAGCCCCAGGGCCCTCAGCCTCTCCTCAGCAGGCAGTGCTCCAGTCCCCTCCTCATCCTCACAGCCCTCCCTTGGACTCTCTCCAGCAGTTCCTGTCCCTCTGCAACTGGGAAGCCCCAAACTGAAGGCAGTGCTCAAGAGGAGGTCTCAGCAGGGCAGAGCAGAGGGGCAGGAGAACCTCCCTGGGTCTTTAGATGTCCCTTTCAACCCAGACCATTCTGTGGTTCTCTCGATCTGCCTCCACCTCCTGAGCTGCTGCCTGGAGACCAGGGCCCTGCTCCGTGCTCAGGTGTTTGTCCCAGGAGCAGGTGGAGGGGCAGCAGTGGGGGGAGAGCTCCTGGGCAGGCTCATCTAGGTCAAGGTTCTGCCATGCAGGAGTGCCTGGGCGAGAGCACAGAGCCACGGAGCCTTCCCACCTGGCTCCAGTGACCTGCAGCTGGCTGAGGAGGATTTCCTCTGCTCCATCTCAGAGTCAAAAGAGGTTTCCCTTCCAGAAGTGCCTCACCTCTTGACCCCACCGAACCCTTCTCCAGCCCCCCCATGGCGAGGCATTGTCCAAGCCTTCACCTACCCTCCCGGCTCCTGTGCTCGAAGAGAGCCAAGACCCTCTCCATGCCACCTCTGGTTTTACCTCTCCCCTGTGCCCTGCTCTAGTGGGAGGTGTCCCTGCCTGTGGTGGGGGCTGGAACTAGATGATCTGTGAGGTCCCTTCAAGCCTAAACCATGCTATTCTATTCTATTCTATTCTATTCTATTCTATTCTATTCTATTCTATTCTATTCTATTCTATTCTATTCTATGCTATTCTATGCTATTCTATTCTATTCTATTCTATTCTATTCTATGATGATCTGTGAGGTCCCTTCCAGCCTAAACCATTCGATTCTATTCTATTCCTATTCTATTCTATTCTATTCTATTCCTATTCTATTCTATTCTATTCTACTCTACTCTATTCTCCTGAGCACCTCATCTTTGGCTAGAGAGCCCAGGGGGTCCAGCTCCTGGTGCCCGCAGGGTGTCACAGAGCCTGTCCCTTCTCGGGACGAGGTGACCTGAGTGTGGCTGCTGCTGCAGCAGGGGCTCCACAGCGGCACAGAGCCTGTCCCATTGCCTTCTCTGCTCTTGATGGCTCCCAGGGGCTGAGGCCATCCATGGACCCATCACTCATCACCCCAGCGTCACTCCTGACAGCACTCGGAGCCCACTGTGCTCTCCTCACCCTCATCCACCTCCTCACCTGGCAGAGGGCATCGCTGTCCTCCTCTGCAGCCCGAGGCATAGAGAAAGGAAGTGGGGAACTTCCCTTGCTGTCACCTGCAGCCTTCCTGCAGCTCAGGGCTGAGCACACAGCTGTAGCTCTGCCCTTGGGCACCTCACAGCAGGACAGGCAGCTTAAGCGCCTCCTGCATCCTCCCTCCACATTGCTTCAGGCACTCACGGGGACTTGAGCAGCAACTTGAGGTTCAGCTCTGTGGGTGGCTGAAGCCATCTGAGTTGCCACCAAAGAGGTCCCCAAACAAGGGTTCCTGGAGCGCTGGTTGAGAGTTTGGGGGCTGCACAGGTGGTGACACCAAGGAGCTGGGACACTTGGAATCTAGGAACACTTCCCTGTGTGCCCAGGTCCTTTGGATCACTCCCCTCAAGTTGGACCCCACCCTTGCTGTCACTGGGGTTGGCACCTTCTAGTGACATAGAATCAAGCAGGTTGGCAGAGAGCTCCAGGCTCTCCCAGCCCAACCTAGCACCCAGCCCTGCCCAACCAACCAGACCATGGCACTAAGTGCCCCAGCCAGGCTTGGCTTCAACACCTCCAGGGATGGGCACTGCACCACCTCCCTGGGCAGCCCATTCCAATGCCAATCACTCTCTCTGCCAACAACTTCCTCCTAACATCCAGCCTAGACCTGCCCTGGCACAGCTTCAGGCTGTGTCCCCTTCTTCTGTCCCTGGGTGCCTGGCAGCAGAGCCCAACCCCAGCTGGCTACAGCCTCCCTGCAGGGAGCTGCAGACAGCAATGAGCTCTGCCCTGAGCCTCCTCTGCTGCAGGCTGCACACCCCCAGCTCCCTCAGCCTCTCCTCACAGGGCTGTGCTCCAGGCCCCTCCCCAGCCTTGCTGCCCTTCTCTGGGTACCTTCCAGCACCTCAACATCTCTCTTCAATTCAGGAGCCCAGAACTGGACACAGCACTCCAGGGGTGGCCTGAGCAGTGCTGAGCACAGGGGCAGAAGAACCTCCCTTGTCCTGCTGCCCACACTGCTCCTGAGCCAGCCCAGGATGCCATTGGCTCTGCTGCCCACCTGGGCACTGCTGCCTCCTCTTCAGCTCCTCTCTGCCAGCACCCCCAGGGCCCTCTCTGCCTGCCTCTCTCAGCCACTCTGTCCCCAGCCTGCAGTGTCCAGCAATGCCTGGGCTGGGGGGGGTGCTGAGCGTGTTTGCCTGCAGGGAGATGGCATTGATGCCACCCCCACCCCCGACCACAAGCTACCCTCTGCATGCAGCCTCTGAAACCCTTTCCCAGCAGCTGCCCACACCCGGGCACGCTACTGCCACTCCCCACGGTGCCTGGAAACCTTCCTGAAACTCAAACCTGGCCACGGGCATGGAAAATTGCAGGCTGGCCTGGTTGCCTGGCACTGCCATCTGCGGCCAGATGGTGAGAGCGGGAAGCCTGCCAGCTGCCGTTGCCATGGTAACGCTGGAGCAGCCCAACCACCACATCCTGGCGCTGTGACCTCTGGCAGAGATGACAGCTGAGGAGGCAGTGCCCAGCTCTGAACCAAGGTCAGCTCCACTCCTTGTGGCACAGTGAAGTGGGACCAGACCCCTTCCCTGGCTGCCATCCTGACCTAGGGAGGAAATGCTGGCACAGGTGGAGGGTGGGGAGAGACTGGCACAGGTTGAGGGAGGTGAGAGCCTGGCACAGGTTTCCCAGGGAGGCTGTGGAGCACAGAAGCACAGAATGTGATCAAAGATCAAAGATCACATTGGGTGCTTCTGTTCTCTACGACCTCCCTGGTGGTGTTCAGGACCAGGCTGTATGAGGCCTTGAGCAGCCTGGGCTGGTGGGAGCTGTCCCTGCTGTCTCCCCACCCTCAACCTGTGCCAGGCTCTCACCACCCTCTCAATAATCTCTTCTTCCAGTCTCAATTTGCTTTCCTCAAGCTCCAATCCATTCTCCCTCATCCTGGCATTTCCCAGCCCTTGTCCAAAGTCCCTCCCCAGCTCTCCTGGAGCCCCTTCAGCAGGCTGCCTTCAGCTACTGACTTCCTTACCAGCTTCTCAACCAAGTGTCCCAGCCCCAGCTGGTCCTGGAGGTGCAACTCAAGTCTCAGAGGCAGCAATTCAGCCCCAAGGCTCTCAGGAACATTCAATCCCAGGATTTCCCCCCCGCCCAGCCCAGCATGGTCCAATGCCCATCCTCACCAAGCAGGGATGGGCAAACGTCAGTGGCAGCCCCAGGAGGCAGGGCAGGAGGTTTTATTGCTCTCCATTTGGGAAGTGGTCAAAAGCAACAAAGCAAAAAGCCCTCAGAGCTGCCCAGATGTTGGAGCTGGGTGGGGATGCTGAGAAGAGAGCCCAGCAAGGGTGGGCAGAGGCCCCAAAGCCTCCCTGAATACAGCTGCTGCTGATACCCACCTAGAGGGCTCTCTGGGAAGGATCTGGCTGCTGCAGAGGCTGTGTCTGTCTCAGCACAGAGCTCTGGGCTTTACCCTCCAGCTGCCAACCATCTGCCCTGGCCAAGTGGCACTGGATGGTGAGGTTCTGCCTGATGTGGCAGCTGCTCACCTGCCAGGTACCACCAGGCACCTGCTCCTGCCCAGCGTCTCTGCCCACCTATGGCTGGGTTGGGTTTGCTGCCTGGCTCCAGCCCCCCTGCATCAGCAAACCCCTCGTGGGTGCTGCATGCAGCAGATGGGCACCCATCCTGCCCTGTCCCCAGCAGGGTGTGGCAGATGGGCACCCATCCTGCCCTGTCCCCAGCAGGGTGTGGCAGATGGGCACCCATCCTGCCCTGTCCCCAGCAGGGTGTGGCAGATGGGCACCCATCCTGCCCTGTCCCCAGCAGGGTGTGGCAGATGGGCACCCATCCTGCCCTGTCCCCAGCAGGGTGTGGCAGATGGGCACCCATCCTGCCCTGTCCCCAGCAGGGTGTGGCTGATGGGCACCCATCCTGCCCTGTCCCCAGCAGGGTGTGGCAGATGGGCACCCATCCTGCCCTGTCCCCAGCAGGGTGTGGCTGATGGGCACCCATCCTGCCCTGTCCCCAGCAGGGTGTGGCAGATGGGCACCCATCCTGCCCTGTCCCCAGCAGGGTGTGGCTGATGGGCACCCATCCTGCCCTGTCCCCAGCAGGGTGTGGCAGATGGGCACCCATCCTGCCCTGTCCCCAGCAGGGTGTGGCTGATGGGCACCCATCCTGCCCTGTCCCCAGCAGGGTGTGGCAGATGGGCACCCATCCTGCCCTGTCCCCAGCAGGGTGTGGCTGATGGGCACCCATCCTGCCCTGTCCCCAGCAGGGTGTGGGTGGCTGATGGGCACCCATCCTGCCCCTGTCCCCAGCAGGGTGTGGCAGATGGGCACCCATTGTGCCCCTGCCCCCAGCAGGATGCCCAGCACCAGCCTGCCCTGAGGCCTGGGGAGCATGGGCACTACCCAGCCCCCCCCAGCTCTAAGGTAATCTAAGGGCCTCAGCTGCTCCTCCCACAGCCCCTTCCCACCAGCACAGAAAGCAGAGGCAGTGCCCAGGCTCTCAGAGGGGAGCCAGGAGCAAGCTGGAAGGAAGCAGCAGATCTGCCCCTCAGGGAAAAGCCTTCTTGGCCTCTGCTTCCTTCTGCTGCAGCTTCCGGATCAGCTCCAGCAAGTTCATCTGTAGAGTCAGCTCCTGCAGAGGGAAGAGAAGGCAGAGGATGAGCCTGTTCCTGCTGCAGGAAGCACCAAGGGCTGCTCTGTGCCACCCACTCAGCAGCTGCTGATCTTCAGGGAGTAAGAGAGGGAGAGTGAAGATAGAAACCAGAAGCTTCAGCTGCCCAGAGCAGCTCCAGATGAGCAGAGTCCAGGGCGGGCTGCAGAGAAGGGACTTCAGAGGTCACCTGCTGCATGGGCAGGGACAGCTCTCAGCTAGACCTGAGTGCCCAAAGCCTCATCCAGCCTGGCCTTGAGCACCCCCAGGCAGGAGGCAGCCACAGCCTCCCTGGGCAGCCCATGCCAGAGGCTCAGCAGCCTCACACTGCACAACTTCTCCCTCAGCTCCACTCTCCCCCTGCTCTGCCTCAGCTCCAAACCCTTCTCCCTTGGCCTGCCTCAGACCCCCTCAGCACAGGTCCCTCTGCAGCCTTCCTGCAGGCTCCCTTCAGCTCTTGGCAGCAGCTCTCAGCTGCCCCTGGAGCCTTCTCCTCTGCAGGCTGCACCCCCCCAGCTCCCTCAGCCTGTGCTCACAGCAGAGCTGCTCCAGCCCTGGCAGCATCTCTGTGACCTCCTCTGGCCTCACTCCACAGCTCTGTGGCCTCCTCCTGCACTGCAGGCAGAACTGGAGGTGAGGTCTGAGCAGAGCCAAGGGGCACAATGCCCTCTGCTGCCCACACTGCTCTGGCTGCAGCCAGCACACAGCTGCCTGCAAGATGAGGAAAATTTTCTTTGCTGCAAGAGTGGCCCAGGAGCAGAAGAGGCTGCCCAGGGAGCTGGTGGAGTCCCCAACCCTGGAGTGGCTCACAAAGCAGATGTGGCACTTCCAGTGGCCATGGAGGTGTTTTCCAACCTTAATGATCTGCAACACCCTGACCCTGCTCAGCAGAGAAGGGCAGGAACCAGGAGGGTTCACTTCAGGTGCTCTGCAGGAGGGATCTAAGCTCCATCCAACACCCTGCAGTGCTGGGGCCTCACACTGCCCCCCACAAGCTTTTGCATGGCTTACCAAATGGAGACAGCATCTGCTGGAGTCAGAGACATCAGGGTATGGCTTCCTCACCACCTGCTCACTCCTTACTCACTGCTCAGCACAGACTACTTGGCACAGCTCCTGCAGCTGTGGCTGCTCTGGGACTCAGGGCTGCAGACACTGCAGTGTCTGGGCTGGCTCAGGAGCAGTGTGGGCAGCAGGACAAGGGAGGTTCTTCTGCCCCTGTGCTCAGCACTGCTCAGGACACACCTTGAGTGCTGTGTCCAGTTCTGGGCTCCTGAATTGAAGAGAGATGTTGAGGTGCTGGAAGGTACCCAGAGAAGGGCAGCAAGGCTGGGGAGGGGCCTGGAGCACAGCCCTGTGAGGAGAGGCTGAGGGAGCTGGGGGTGTGCAGCCTGCAGCAGAGGAGGCTCAGGGCAGAGCTCATTGCTGTCTGCAGCTCCCTGCAGGGAGGCTGTAGCCAGCTGGGGTTGGGCTCTGCTGCCAGGCAGGCAGGGACAGAAGAAGGGGACACAGCCTCAAGCTGTGCCAGGGCAGGTCTAGGCTGGATGTTAGGAGGAAGTTGTTGGCAGAGAGAGTGATTGGCACTGGAATGGGC
>WAAF01015688.1:62623-86989 GCA_013400475.1 Tricholaema leucomelas | reverse complement strand
TCTGCTCTGAGGACAGGCTGAGAGAGTTGGGGCTCTGCAGCCTGGAGAAGAGAAGGCTTCCAGGAGACCTTAGAGTGGCTTTGCAGTATCTGAAGGGAGCCTACAGGAAGGCTGGGGAGGGACTATTGACAAGGTCTGGGAATGTCAGGCCGAGGGGGAATGGGTTTGACCTGGCAGAGGGGAGATTTAGACTGGATGTTAGGAGGAAGTTCTTTACAGTGAGGGTGGTGAGACACTGGCACAGGTTGCCCAGGGAGGCTGTGGATGCTTCCTCCCTGGAGGTGTTTAAGGCCAGGCTGGATGAGGCCTTGAGCAGCCTGCTCTAGTGGGAGGTGTCCCTGCCTATGGCAGGGGTTGGAGCTGGATGGTCCTTGAGGTCCCTTCCAACCTAAACCATTCCATGATTCTATGGTTCTATCTCTGCACGGCTGTGGTGGCCTTGGGACAAGAGAGAGAGGAAGCCAGGCCACAGCTCAGCAGCTCTGAGAGCAGGCCGAGGAGAAACCAAGCACAGCCTCCCAAGGCATCATCTGGAGGCAGTCAGATGCCAGGATGAAGAAGATGCCCAATTAAAAGGCTTCCTGAAGGCAGCTTGCAGAGCTCAGCCAGCAACACAAGAGCTAAAACTCTGCAGCAGCTTGGGCTTGGGTTGTCCAGAGCCACTCAGGAATGCCAGGAGTGCAGGCTGCCAGCAGAGCTTCCTTCCTCCACGCTGGCAAAACCACTGCAGGCTGCTGGAGATGTTGCCCTGCTTAATGGGTATCTGCCTCTCCCTGAGGAACCTGGCACCAGGCCTGTCCAGGGCACCTTGCCATCAGCTGGTGAAGTCCAGGATGGGCTTTTCTTTCTGACCCAGCCAGCCAGAGGTCCTTGGGAGCAAGGTTTGGTTAAACAGCAAAGCTACCAGCACTGACTTGTCACCTGTCATGGATTCATGGAATGGGTTGGCTTGGAAGGGAGCTTAAAGCTCAGCCAGCTCCAATCACCCCTGCCATAGGCAGGGACAGCTCACACCAGCACAGGCTGCTCAAGGCCTCATCCAGCCTGGTCCTGAACACCTCCTTCAGGGAGGTTGTGGAGCACAGAAGCACCCAATGTGATCTTTGATCCCTGGGCAACCTGTGCCAGTGTCTCACTACCCTCAACCTGTGCCAGGGTCTCACCACCCTCATCAATCTCTTCCTCACCTCCACTCTCAATCTGCCCTCCTCAAGCTCCAATCCATTCTCCCTCATCCTGTCACTCCCAGCCCTTGTCCAAAGTCCCTCCCCAGCTCTCCTGGAGCTCCTTCAGCTACTGCTCTAAGGTCTCCCTGCAGCCTTTCTCCTCTGCAGGCTGCACAGCCCCAACTCTGCCAGCCTGTGCCCACAGAAGAGCTTCTGCAGCCCTCTGAGCATCTTGGAGATCTCCTTTGGCCCCTCTGCAGCAGCTCCAGGTCCTTGTGCTGTGTTGCCCAGAGCTGGAGGCAGTGGTGCAGGTGAGGGCTGAGCAGAGCAGAGCAGAGGGGCAGAATCCCCTCCCTGTGCCGCTGCTCTCCCTGCTCTGGCTGCAGCCAGCACACAGCTGGCTCTGGGCTGCCAGCCACCAGTGCTGGCCCCTGGGCACTCTGGCACCAACTGACACCCCCAGGGCCTTCTCCTCCAGGCTGCTCTTGAACCACTCCTTGCCCAGCCTGGAGCTGTGCTTGGGATTGCCCTGCCCCAGCTGCAGAACCTTGTTGGACTCCATGAAGCTGTCTTGGGCACTCCTCTGCAGCCTGCTGCATTCCTTGCTCTGGCTGCAGCCCAGGATGTCACAGGCTCACAGGATGTGAAGGGTTGGAAGGGACCCAAAGGGATCATCCAGTCCAACCCCCTGCCAGAGCAGGAGCATCCAATCCAGCTCAGGGCACACAGGGACACATCCAGACAGGCCTGGAAAGGCTCCAGAGGAGACTCCACAGCCTCTCTGGGCAGCCTGTGCCAGGCTCTGGGACCCTTCCAGGCAAGAAGCTGCCCTTGTGCTGAGCTGCACCTCCTGTGCTGCGTAAGAGCTGTGACTGCATTTCACAGCCCATGGCTGAGCACCAACCTGTGGGTTGGTGGTGATGTAGAATCCAGACACTCCAGCCTTCTCCAGGGTGCTCTGCTGGTCTATCACCTTCTGGTCCAGCTCCAGCACTATTTTCTCATCCATCATTCGCTGCTCCTCTCGGATTCGTTGTTCCACAGCCTGAAGCAGTTCACAAATCAAGGCAGGGGGAAAAAAAAACAACCCCCAAAAGGGCAATCCCTGCCCTCCTCCCACCTCCCCCACTGGCCATGGCTGAGGAAGCACAGGGAAAGCTCTGGGACCTGCCTGCTTTTAGGGGTTTTTGGAGGTCAAGAGACCACGACCTTGGCTCATGAGGAAAACTTCCCCAAGAGCCAAGGTCTGAACTCAGCCAACAGCTAAGCTGCTCCAAAATCAGCACTCAGCTATCACCTACCCTCCACAGAACTGCTGGGGCCTGGAAGAGCAACCAAGGCCAAGCCAAACCCATCCAGGTGCCAGCCTGAAGGACTCCCTCAGCCTCCATGCTCCCTAGATCCCAACATACAGAGCTGGAGCTGCAGGTCACCCCTCAAGCCCATTTAATCACCTCTGCCCAGTATGTTTGGCACGGACAAGAGCAAGATGAACCCAAGGAAGTTCCATTTCAATATGAGGTGAAGCTTGTTTGGTGCTGGGTGCCTGGAGCAGGCTGCCCAGAGAGGCTGTGGAGTCTCCTGCTCCAGAGAGCTTCCAAACCCCAGCTGGCTGTGTTGCTGTGTGCCCTGCCCTGGGTGCCCCTGCTCTGGCTGCTCTCTGCAGGTCCTTTCCTACCCCTAAAGTTCTCTGATCTGTGACTCCTCCATCACACCTGGACCACAGCTATCCAAGCTGGCTCCAACTCTTTGGGCAGACCAAGAGGAGAGGACCCTCCAAGTCAAGATGAGGAGTGTAGAGCTGTGCCATGCAGCCCAGACAGGATGGCTGCTGGCTCCCACCACAGAGAACCAAACCCTCTGGAGATACAGCCCAGACAGGATGGCTGCTGGCTCCCACCACTGCAGGCTCACAGAGCCAAACCCTCTGGAGATGCTGCTGTGATGCAGCAAAGGGGCCGTGAGCCCTCCAGGGAAGGCTGTTCCCAGGCAGGCCCTGGCTCACCTCCATCTCCCGCTGCTGGGCAGCACGGAGCAGCGGCAGGTTGTGGGGCCTGCAGCACTGCTGGGCCTCCTTGTGCCGGTGGAAGAGCTCCTGCTTCATCCCTGTGCCAGGATGGGGACAGGCAGCAGGTCAGGGCACAGCTGTGCCCCCACTGCCCACACTGCCTGCCTGCCCAGTGCCAGCCCCCAACCCCATCCCCATCCCACTCTGTTCTTACTGCCTGCTGCCCCGAGCTGCCCTGCCCAGCGTCCCCCCAGTGCCCCCCAGCGCTCCCCCACCTCTGTCCCAGAGACCCTTCCCACCTCTTCCCCCGGCAGTGCCCACACCGCCTTGCCGCAGCGCTCCAGACGCTGCCACCCAAGAGATCCCACCCGGGATCTGCCCCTGCTGGCCCGGACCTGCCCCTGCCCCCACGCTGCCTCCCCCGGGATGTTCCCCCCTCGGACGTGCTCCTTCCCGGTGCCCGCCCAGGTCTGTGCCCCCCAGCACCCCTCTGCCTCCCTTCCCCCTCCCAGTGCCCCCCGGAGCCTGCCCTCCGCGCCCGGTGCCCTCCCGGCGCTGCTTCCTCCCCGCCTCCCGGCGCCTCCCCGGGATTGCCCTTCCCCACGCGGTGCCCGCTCACCGCCCCCGTGCCCTCCCCGCCGGGGCCTGTCCCCTCTGCCGCTGCTCTCCACCTCCCCGGGCCCGTCCCCTCTCCCGGTGCTCTCCACCTCCCCGGGGCCAGTCCCTTCTCCCGGTGCTCTCCACCTCCCCGGGCCCGTCCCCTCTCCCGGCGCTCCCCCGCCCCGGGCCCGTCCCCGCCGCGGCGCCCACCGCGGTGCTCGCTGTGCAGCTGCAGGCGCTGGCTGTAGAGGTTCTTCTCGGTGAGGTGTTGGATCTCCAGCAGGCCCTGCACGATCTCAAACACGGTCCCGTCCAGAAGCGCCAGCGCCAGGTCGCTCAGCGTCGTGTAGGAGAGACGCTGCTGGCAGGAGCTGCCGGCCCGGCCCGGGGTCAGCGCCGGTCCCCTCTCAGCGTCCGTCCCCGATCAGCGCCGGCCCCCGATCAGCGCCGGCCCCGGCCCCCCTGCCGCACTCCGCTCACCTGGGCAGCGCCTTCACCAGCGTCTGCAGCTCGGACAGCAGCCGGTAGTGCCGCTCCTGCTGCCGGGACAGCTGCTCGGCCGCCGCCACCTCGTACCCCCCGGGCCCGCCGCCGCCGCCGCCGAACCGCTCCATGGCCGCGCCCCGCCCCGCGCATGCGCGGCCCTGCCCCGCCCCTTCCGCCCGCCCGGGGCCGCTGCTGCTGCCGCTGAGGGCAGCGCGGACGGGAGGCGACGGGGGGCGACGGGCGGGGCTCTCGGTTCCCCCGGGCTGTGCGCGGGGCAGCGGCGGTGCTCTCGGCCGTGTCCCTCCGGCCCATCCCATGGGATGCGCTGGGAGAGCAGCTCCGGGGGCTTGGGAGCCCGAATAACGGTACCGGAAACGTGTCCGGCCGAGGGGTGGTAGATTGGAATTGCCCTGCGGGGTGAGCGGCTGACAGCACCGGCAGTGGGGGGGATCCTCTTCAGCTGCTTGGCTTCACGCTCCTGCCTGGGCAGCGCTCGGCTGCGAGGAGCCTTCGTGGGAGCAGAGCTGCTGAAGAAGCTGTGGCAGAGGCCTCTGAGCTCACCCAGCCCAAGCACCCCCCCGGAGCTCCCAGCACTGCTGCCGAGCCACTGCCACTGCCCCACGTCCCTCAGCACCACAGCCACAGGGCTCTGAGACACCTCCGCGGGTGGGCACTGCACCACCTGCCTGGGCAGCCTGGGGCAGGGACTGGGCACCCTTGCTGGGCAGAGATTCTGCCTCAGAGCCAACCTGAGCCTGCCCTGGCACAGCCTGAGGCTGTTTCCTCTTGCCCTGTGCCTTGGTGCCTGTGAGCAGAGCCCAAGCCCAGCTGGCTGCAGCCTCCTCTCAGGCAGCTGCAGACAGCAATGAGCTCTGCCTCAGGCTCCTCTGCTCCACCCTGCACCCCCCCAGCTCCCTCAGCTGCCCCTCCCCAGCCCTGCTCTCCAGACCCTTCCCCAGCTTGGTTGCTCCTCTCTGGCCCTGCTCCAGCCTCTCAATGTCCTCCTTGGATTGAGGAGCCCAAAGCTGACCCCAGGACTGCAGGTGTGCCCTCAGCAGTGCCCAGCACAGGGGCACACTCACCCCCCAGACCTGCTGCCCACCCCAGTGCTCATCCAGCCCAGGTTGCCCTCTTGGCCACCTGTGCTCACTGCTGGCTCACGTTCAGGTGGGCACCAACCAGCACCCCCAGGCCCTTCTCCAGCCACTCTCCCCAAGCCTGCAGCTTTGCAGGGGCTGCTGTGGCCCAAGTGCAGCACTCAGCCTTGTTGAACCTCATCCTGTTGGCCTCAGCCTGGACACATCTCTCTGCAGAGCCTCCCTGGCCTCCAGCACATGGCCAAGGCCACCCAGCTGGGTGCCATCTGCAGAGTGACTGAGGGTGCCTGGGTGCCCTCACCCCGACCATTGCTCAGGATGCTCACCAGGACTGTCCCCAGCATGGGGCACACCACTGGTGGCAGCCACCAGCAGCAGCTAACTCCATTGCCAGCACTCTCTGGGCCTGGCCATCAGCCAGCCTTGAGCCAACAAAGGCTGTGCCCAGCCAGGCCATGAGGGGCTGCAGCAGGATGCTGTGGGAATCGGTGCCAAAGCTACAGCCACAGCCCTGCCCTTGGCCAGCAGTGCAGGGCACCAGGCAGGGCACCTTGCATAGATCAGGTTGGTCAGACAGGACCTGCCCTTCAGGAGCCCATGCTGAGTGGACCCAGTGCTGTCCCATGCATGATCCATGATGTCACTCAGGATCTGCTCCGTGGCTTTCCCTGGAACTGAGGTCAGAGTGGCAGTCCTGTAGCTTGCCACCCCCTAAACCCCCCAGAGCTTGCTGAGCAGGCTTCCACCCCACGCAGCACGGGGATGGACCCACGAGCACGTGGCCATGACTTCACTCTGTCCCAGCACAGGATCAGGCAAGCTGCCTGCTCCCAGCTGAGCTTCCCACACTGGGGAAGACCTAAATGCAGCCTGCTTTGTCCCCTCCGAGTGTCACATCCCCACTGCCACGGCACCGAGCAGACCCTGCCTCCATCCTGGGTCTTCTGCCCCCACCCTGGACTGGTTTTCGGGGGAGATGAAGCCTGGTGGTCAGTTGTCTTGGCCCCAGACCCTGGGCAGCCAGGGCTTGACCCTGACCCTGGGCACGACCAGACTGGAGGAGAGAGGCTGTGCCTGAGGCTCGAGGTCAGTGTGGCCATGAGCTGCGCACGGTGGCTGTGCCCCTGCACCCCTGCCAGCAGCACTGGGTGGCAGCTGGGGGACGAGGGGCTCGGCCCGGGGCAAGGGCAGGCCACGTTCCCAGGGACGAGCCGGCAAAGGCTGAAGACACGACCCGGTGCTGTCGCAGCCCCAGCCGCGGCTGAGTCCGGGGGGCGGGGGGAGGCCTCTGCTCCAGCGCGGACATTCCTCTGCCTTGCTTTGTGCTGCAGGAAGCCTTCGCTTCCTCCTTTCCCAGCGCCGCTGCCTGCTCAATCGCTACCAGATGTGGGTCCCATGCGCTTCTCATTAGCCCGGCAGGCTCCGGCCGCTGCCGACCGCCGACCGCCGGGCTGGGGGCGGCAGAGGCAGGGCCCGGGGGGGCACCTGGGGCAGGTATCTGAGCTTGCAGAGCACCGCAGATGTCTCCGTGGGGCTGGCGCTGCCTGCCTTGCCGTGCCGGGCTGCGGGAGCTGCTGCGGGGTGTGCCGGATGGAGCCTGGTGCCTGGTGCCCTGCTGGGACCCGCACCAGAGCCGTGGCAACAGAGGGATGAGGCGCTCTGAGTTGAGGCAGTGAGGTCTGGGTCACCCCCTGGGGACCATCTGCAGCCCCAGGCCGGGTCTGGGGGCCGTGGGGGAGGTGGGTGGGTAGCACACGTGGGGCCTGGGGCTGGAAAGCACGGGTGACCCAGGGACGCCCCATGCTCCATGTGCTGCAGGTGGCCATGGCAGGGAACGTGTCAGGAGGTGTTGCAATGTGTGCCAGGCTGCTGGGGTGTGGGCTGGAGTTGGGGTGGGGGAGTCCCTGAGCAGCTGACAGTGGTGCCACAAGCGGGTCAGGTGGCACGGCATGGGTGGAGGAAGCATGAGCCCTTCCCGTGCTTCCTAGGACCTGCTAGCACCCAGGAGGGCATCTTGGCATCTGGACCCAGGGGCTTGAGAGCAGAACAGACCCAGCAGCTGGCCCATGCACGTGGAGTGATGTGCCTCACCGGGCAGGATGAGGCCACCTTGGGGTGCCCATGGCCACAGGGGCTCTGCACCAGGAGAGCAGGATGCTCCTCGGAATGGCACATGGGGAGCTAGGGCTGCCCCTGGCCCACTGATCTTCCCAAGCCCCCAGGCCACCCGTGGGGTTCCTCTCATGCTGCTGGTGCAGAGGTGGGCGGTGAGAGGCAGCAGGAGCGGCACAGAGGGTGGCTTGGGGTCCACGGCTCAGCGTGGGACCCGCAGAGAGGCCACAGGACTCCGTTCGCCAGGGGAGGCACTCGCCTGGCCCCCGAGCAAAGCATCCCGCTTGGGGTTGAGGCTGCGGGGATGAGAGGTGCCCGCTGAGGGAAGGGAATGCCCAGCTGCTGCCTTGCCCCCCGGGGCACGCTGGCACAACCAGAAGCGCAGGTACAAGGCAGTGAGGAGGAGCAACCCTCCAGAGAAACCTGGCTGCCCGAGCCCCGGTGTCCCCCCCAGGCTCGCTGCCACGGCACCGGGGCTCTGCGGCACGGCTCGCAGCTCCCCCCGCGGCCGCTCCGCTCCGCGCCCTGCTGCCACGGCGACAGCGACAGCGACAGCGACGGCGACAGCCACAGCGGCAGCGGCGTGCGGGCCTTGGCCAGGAGCTGGCGAGCTCCACCCGCAAGGCACGGCTGCGGAGCGGGTTGGACAC
This sequence comes from Tricholaema leucomelas, assembly GCA_013400475.1. Classification (NCBI taxonomy): domain Eukaryota; kingdom Metazoa; phylum Chordata; class Aves; order Piciformes; family Lybiidae; genus Tricholaema lacrymosa; species Tricholaema leucomelas. Next base: position 78,870 of record WAAF01015688.1, on the reverse strand, counting down.
CCTCCGGGTCAGGCTGCGCTCAGCCCCCGCCTGCTAACCCAGCCCAGGATGCTCCTGCAATAGCAGCTCCCACACAGGAGCAGCTCTTGGGGTTGGTCCTGGCCTTGGGGCTGGATCCTGCTCTCTTCACCCATCTTGCTTTGGAGGATTTCTCCCAGCACCTGAAGGGGGCTACAGAAAGGCTGGGGAGGGACTACTGACAAGGGCTTGTAATGACAGCAGGAGGAGGAGGAGGAGGGGAAGGAGGAGGGGAGATTGAAACTGGATGTGAGGAAGTTCTTTAGAGTGAGGGTGGTGAGAGCCTGGCACAGGTTTCCCAGGGAGGTTTCCCAGGGAGGATCAAAGATCCCATTCTGTGCTTCTGTGCTCCACAACCTCCCTGGAGGTGTTCAGGACCAGGCTGGATGAGACCTTGAGTGACCTGTTCTGGTGGGAGGTAGGCACTGGATTATATTTGAGGTCCCTTCCAACCTAAACCATTCAATGATTCTCCAGCTGCTCCTTGAACCCTCCAAGAGCTGCACCAGCCTTTGAAACCCTGGGGCCAGGGCTCCAGCACCAGTCCCTCTGCTCCATCCTGCACTGAGTGGCTTCACCACCCATCTCCAGCCTCCTCCCCTCCTTTTTACGGACACTCACCCCCCAGACCTGCTGCCCACCCCAGTGCTCATCCAGCCCAGGTTGCCCTCTTGGCCACCTATGCTCACTGCTGGCTCACGTTCAGGTGGGCACCAACCAGCACCCCCAGGCCCTTCTCCAGCCACTCTCCCCAAGGCTGCAGCTTTGCCAGGGGCTGCTGTGGCCCAAGTGCAGCACTCAGCCTTGTTGAACCTCATCCTGTTGGCCTCAGCCTGGACACATCTCTCTGCAGAGCCTCCCTGGCCTCCAGCACATGGCCAAGGCCACCCAGCTGGGTGCCATCTGCAGAGTGACTGAGGGTGCCTGGGTGCCCTCACCCCGACCATTGCTCAGGATGCTCACCAGGACTGTCCCCAGCATGGGGCACACCACTGGTGGCAGCCACCAGCAGCAGCTAACTCCATTGCCAGCACTCTCTGGGCCTGGCCATCAGCCAGCCTTGAGCCAACAAAGGCTGTGCCCAGCCAGGCCATGAGGGGCTGCAGCAGGATGCTGTGGGAATCGGTGCCAAAGCTACAGCCACAGCCCTGCCCTTGGCCAGCAGGCAGGGCACCAGGCAGGGCACCTTGCATAGGAGATCAGGTTGGTCAGACAGGACCTGCCCTTCAGGAGCCCATGCTGAGTGGCCCAAATCCTCTGCTGCTGTGCCTGATGCCTGCTGTCACTCAAGATGCTGTTTCACCTTGTGCCTGACCGCAGCCTGGTGCCTGCTCACCCCCGGGGAGAGGGGGGCCAGGGCTGCCAGAGCCTCACTGCCTCAGGCTCACCAGATTGAGTCCAATTAAAACACTGCACAGTAAAAGTGTTTCCCCTGCTCTGGCCTCTGCAGCCGAGTGTCTGAAGGGGAACTTCACCCCTGAGCTGCAGCTAAAATAAGAGCTGGGTTGAGGTGGCTGCTGGAACTCAGTGGTGCTGGGTGAAACCTCCGTGCTCCCCTCCCGGCTGTCTGATGATGTAGCTGGAGGAGCAAGGGTTGTTGAGCTGCAGAAGCTGGGCTTGACCTGCCAGGAGGAGCATGAGTTGTCAGCAGCATGCTGGAAAACTTGGCCAGGGTTTGGTTGTCTGTGCTGAGCATCTGCAGGGGCTTGAAGGAGATGCTGCACAGAGGCCTCCTAACTGCACATCCTTCCCTGGGAGGAGAAGCGAATGCTCAGCCAGGACTTAGAGATTCACGGAGTCACAAACTGCATCGGGATGGGAGGGACCCCCCAAGGGCATCCTGCCCACCCCCTGCAGGCAGCAGGGACAGCTCCAGCCAGAGCAGGCTGCAGAGGGACACAGCAAGGCTGAGCTTGGATGGCTGCAGGGATGGGGCCTCAAGCACAGCCCTGGGCAGCCTGTGCCAGGCTCTCCACACCCTCCCTGGCCACAACTCCCTCCTGATGCCCAACCTACCTCTGCCCTGCTCCACTGCCAAACCATTGCCCTGGGCCTGTCCCCACAGCCCCTTCTGAGCAGTCCCTCCCCAGGGAGGGTCCCACTCAAGCAGGTCCTTGTCTCTCCTGTGTTGGAGCCTCAGAGCTGGGCACAGCACTTCAGGATGAGTTTGTGTTAGTTGTAGCCCTGCTGCTGAGGTGCCCCTTGTGTCCTCCTCCCTGCAGGGCAGAGGGCTGCCAGGAGGTCTGTTTGAGCAAGGGTCACAGGTCCTTATGACCCCCTGGGCACTGAGGTGCCCCTTGTGTCCCCCTCCCTGCAGGGCAGAGGGCTGCCAGAAAGTCTGTTTGATGAAGGGTCACAGATCCTTATCACCCCATGGGCAACCCACTCCTGCCTGTGTGGCCCTGTGTGGCAAGGTTGGGCTTGCTCTGGGCAAGGGACGGGAGCTGCTCCGCCTGTGCTGCCGCAGGCTCTGCAGCTGTCTGGCATGGGGGCTCTTGGCTCACTGCTCTGTGCCTCATGCCTGGCAGGGGGGAACATGAGGTGAGAGGGAGGAGAGCACTTCCCAAGCGCCTTGCAATCCCTCTCCAGCATGAAATACCTCTGGCACCCCTGTCCCAGGTCTGGGAGGCCCTTGCCCCATGCAGGTTATGCTCCAATTGGAGCTTCCCTTCCCAGTTTATGTTTGGTAGGACCTGAAAGGAGAACTGGCAGTGGGCTCCCTTCTGCTGCTGGCCAAGCCAAAGCAAACCTGCTGCTGGCCAACCCAGGGGCTGCCTCCTCACCTGGGGAAGCTGGGGGCCAAGGGCAGGAGCAGCGTTAGAGTACTGCTGGGGGGGACAACGAGTGCCTCTGTGCCCTCTGCTCCCCCTGGCACGGTGCTGCTGGGCAGAAGGGCAGGTTCACAGAGCAGCCCAGGCTGGCCCTTAGGGGACATCCAGTTCCAGATGGGAGATGATACCAAACTGAGTGAAACTGAGTGGTGTGGGTGGTGAGGCTGAAGGGTGGGATGGGGCCCATGCAGAGGGGCTTGGGCAGGCTGCAGAGGTGGGCTGAGGAGAACCTCGTGAGGGCAACCCACAGGTGTTCATTAGCCACAGCTTCAGAGCTTTCTGAGCCTCCTGAAAGCCTCTTCTCTTTCTCCAGCAGCCTCTCTGGTGGAGGGGGAGAGGCTTTGAGGTCTCATAGGTTCTGTGGGCTTCTTTGGCTGCTGCTTTTGCCTCTGGTGACACTGAACTATGCCACCCCTCCTGTCTCTGCACTGGGTGATGTTCCAGGAGCCATTTCAGCCATCGTCCTTCACCTTGCCAAGTAACACCTGAAGGGGAGGGAGAGTGAAGGAACTCTGGAGGGTGGCCAGGGGGCTGGCAGGCAAGGCCAGCACATCCTGTGGGGGCCCATCTTCAGCTCTTTGCTGTGAGAGGATTGCTTGTCCAGCCAGAGTCAGGTACTGCAGGGTGCCTGATGGTGCCAAGCACTGCCAGGCAAAGCCAAGCGACGCTGGAGCCTCATCCCTGCCTGAGTGCTGACCTGGGCTGGCTGCAGGCCTGGCTTCAGGTGGTCTCATCCCATCCTGGTGCCCACCACTGTCCCCCATCACCTCTGAGACTGTCCTGTGGTTGGCCTTTTGGTCCAGTCTTCCTCTCCTGGGCTTGAGCTATGGGCAGAGCTCAGGATGGCTCAGTGGTGAGCACTCCACAGGAGTGGAGGTCCCTGCTTGCATTCCTCATGCCAGGCAGATTTCTCAGCCCTGGCTCTTCCACAGATTGCTGGGCAGAGTGGTGGGCACTGCAGCCTGCAGGCTGGTGGAGGCTGTGGCTGAGGCTGAAGGAACCTGGCAGGGGCACCACAGCTGCTGCAACAAAGGACCCAAATTTCACAGCCCTGCAGGCAGCAGGCCCTGGGCATGGGCCAGGGCAGGCAGGGTGGCTTAGGGGAGCACCTCTGCCTCCCCCTCCCAGACCCTGGCAGCACAGAGCATGGGCAGGGCAGAGGGGGCAGGCAGAGGTCACAGGGCTGCTCCTGCCTGGGCACAAGGCTCTCGTCCCAGCCTTGCTGCACAGCAGCACTGTGCCCGGGGCTGTGTGCAGAGCCCAGACACTGCCAGTGCTGGCAGGCCTTTGGCAGGGGGTTGGAAACCTGGGGTCAGAGCCCTGCACCCCACTGCCAGGCCTTGGTGTCCCCCTACATTTATCTGCCAGCAGCCTGTGTGCTCTGCCAGGGGTGGGCTCTCTTTGCCCATCAGCCAGAGCTCTCTTGAGCCCCTGGGTCCAATCCTGGCTCTGCTGGAGGTCTGCCCACTGGAGGGGTCTGCCCTGGGGGCTCCTGCTGGGCTCAGGAGGATGCTGTATGCCAAGGGATGAGGGCAGGGTTCCAAGCCAATGTGAGGAAAACTTTTTACTGTGAGGGTGCTGGAGCCCTGAGCAGGCTGCCCAGAGAGGTTGTGGAGTCTCCTGCTCTGGAGACTTTCGAGAGCCACCTGGGTGTGTTGCTGTGTGCCCTGCCCTGGGTGCCCCTGCACTGGCAGGGCTTGGGCTGGGTGATCATAGAATCAGAGACTGGCTCAGGTTGGAAGGGATCCCAAATGTCACCCAGAGCAACCTCCTGCCGTGGGCAGGGACAGCTCTCAGCTGGGCTTGGCTGCTCCAGGCCTCATCCAGCCTGGCCTTGAGCACCCCCAGGCAGGAGGCAGCCACAGCCTCCCTGGGCAGCCCATGCCAGAGGCTCAGCAGCCTCACACTGCACAACTTCTGCCTCAGCTCCACTCTCCCCCTGCTCTGCCTCAGCTCCAAACCCTTCCCCCTTGGCCTGCCTCAGACCCCCTCAGCACAAGTCCCTCTGCAGCCTTCCTGCAGGCTCCCTTCAGCTCTTGGCAGCAGCTCTCAGCTGCCCCTGGAGCCTTCTCCTCTGCAGGCTGCACCCCCCCAGCTCCCTCAGCCTGTGCTCACAGCAGAGCTGCTCCAGCCCTGGCAGCATCTCTCTGGCCTCCTCTGGCCTCACTCCACAGCTCTGTGGCCTCCTCCTGCACTGCAGGCAGGACTGGAGGGGAGGTCTGAGCAGAGCCAAGGGGCACAATGCCCTCTGCTGCCCTGCTGCCCACACTGCTCTGGCTGCAGCCAGCACACAGCTGCCTGCTGGGCTGCAGGAGGGCACTGCTGGCTCCTGGGCAGCTGCTCAGCACCCAGCACCCCCAAGGCTTTTCCTTCAGGGCTGCTCTCAGCCCTCTCTGCTCCCAGCCTGGTTCTGTGCCTGGGCTTGGCTTGAGCCAGCTGCAGGACCTTGCCCTGGCACTTGCTGCCCCTCCTGCAGCTGGCATTGGCCACTGCTCAAGCCTGCCCAGAGCCTTCTGGCTGCCAGCCCTGCCCTCAAGTGAGTGCCATGCCCCACACAGCTTGATGCCATCAGCAGAGCTGCTGAGGCTGCTCTCAGTGCCACTGCCCAGACGCTGAACAGCTCTGGCCCCAGGGCAGACCCCCGAGGAGCTGCACTTCGCTCTGCACCTGCACACTGAGCTGTGTCTCCAGCCCCTGTGTCTCTTCCAGCCCCCAGCATTCCACGATTCCATCTTCTCGCCTCCAGGGCTGGTCTCTGCTGCCAGGTAAGCAGAGGGGACCTTCCTCCCCAGCCTGCTTGTCACCTCCCTGCTGCAAGCTGATCCATCTGCCCACTGCAGCTTGCTCAGGGGCAGTGCCCAGCACACGGCCTGCCCACGGGGAGTGGGGGGCAGAGAGATGGTACCCACTAGAGAAGAAATACACTTTTATTGGGGAAGCGCTCTGCAGGGGTGCCAGGCTCTGTCGTACCAAGGAGTCCCTCCAGCTCCACTGGATGGGACTTGGGCACCTGAAGGGTGCCCAGCTCTGTGCTTTCCTCCTGGCCAGGAGCAACCCCGGGGTGGGGTGGGGCAGAGGGGAGGGTGGCATCGGTCGAAACCAGCTCGACCCCACGCCGGGCATGAGACTGGCAATGGAGAGCCGTGCCCGGAGCCCAGGGTGGCTGGCTGTGGGGTTTGCTGGTGGTGAGGGATGCAGGGCACGTCCCCGGCGATGCCTTGGGCACCCAGCAGCAGCCTCCTCCCTCTGCCGTGCTCCGTGAGCCCAAGCGGCCGGAGCGGGGCGCGGGGGTTACTGCAGGATATACCGGGGGGGGGGAGGGGGTCGAGTACAAGAAGCGCTGCCTATGCGGGTGATAATACTGCTAAAAAAGGGGAGGGGGTGTGCCACACATGCCCCCCCCCCGGCGGCCCTGCCCTGCGCGGGGAGCTGCCAGACCTGGGCAGGGAGCAGGCGGCAGGGCACGGATGGGGAGGACCAGGTCCTGGGGAGGGAAAAAGGGGGTTGAGAGAGATGGAGGCTGGGGGAACGGAGGCTCAGGGCTCTTCCAGTGCCCCCTGCCCAGTCCAGGCTTCCATGTCCGCTGGCCGCGCCAGCAAACGTCCTTCCTCCCAGCGCCCAGCTGGCCGGCGTGGGGCTGGCGCCCGGCTCCCGGTCACTGCACCGCCTGAGCGGGCACAGCGGCTGCCCGGGGCGGCTCCAGGCTGGCTTCTCGGCTCTTCTTCCTGGGAGGCTTTTTAATGGGGGTCTTCTTCACCGCTTGCTCGCTGGGCGCTGCCTGCTCCTGGCCGCTGCCGCCGCTCGGCTTCTCCACCCGCTTGGGCTCCCCGGGCGCTGGCTCCGCTGCCCCGGGGATCAGTTTCTGCAGGTGTGGGGAGGCGGTGGGCAGCAGGGGCTTGCCGCTCTTCTGCCCGCCGGCGGCTGGCGAGCGCTTGGCTTTCTGCGGAGGGGTGGGCTTCTCCCGCTGGGCACCCACCCCGTTCGCCCGGCTGCCGCCGTCGCCCTTGTTGAGGCTCTGAGTCTTTTCCTTCAGCTGGGCGGCCAGCTCGGAGGCCAGCTGCGGGTGCAGGGGCTCGGAGCGGGCTCTGGCGGCGCCGGGGCTGCGCGGAGCATCGCGGCTGTCCCCGCAGCGCCGCTCCGGCGGCTGGAAGGCTCCCACCTTGCGGAAGGCGCTCTGCACCGCCCCGTTGATGCCCTCCGTCGGCTCCGTGCCGCCTTTACTCCTCTGCTTGGGCTTGGAGGGCGACTGGGGCTCGGCGCCGAGGCTGGCCTTGCCGTCGGGGCCGCCGGGCTCCTTGGCTTGCTTCGGCGCCTTCTCCTTGCCCCGCGCCCCGCCCCGCTCCTCCGCTCGGCCCTGAACGCCGGCCGATGTCTCGCTCGGGCTCCTCTTCCTCTTGGCCAGGCCCTGGCACTGCTCGGGGCTGCCGGACCGGGCAGCTGCTCGCTCCGGGGACCGGCTGGGCGCCGGCAGCGAGTTGGACTGGCTGGAGCTGTACCTGCCGTGGATCCAGGAGACTTTGGGCTTTGTGGCCGGGTCCGGGGGACGAGGCTTGGTCCTTTCCGGCGACGGCGGCTTGCCGGGGCCGCGGGGGTCGGCGGTGCCATCCTCCTCCTCCCTGGAGTGCTTGGAGTGGCGAGCGACGCGGGCATAGAGCGCGGCGGCGGCCGAGCCCGAGCCGCAGGAGGAGCGTTCGCTGTCCGACGACTTGAGCAGGGGCACCTCGCTGCTGTCGGCCGGGAAGGCTCTGACCGAGCCTGTCTCCTTTAGGAAGGTGTATTCACCTGCTTCCTCCCCACCAGCCGGGGCCGCCAGCTTGTCCCCAGGGCTGGCAGGCGTCCCCCTGTCCCTGCTGTCGCCCACACTCTCTGTGGGAAGATGGCACAAGGGAGTCAGGCAGGGATGTGCCCAGGGAGAGGAAGGGCTGAGTCCCGCAGCAGGGTGGGACAGCATCCCACCTGCTTCCCCCCAGCACCCCAGTGTGTGCCCAGGACCCCTTGCTGCCCCCGTTCCTGTCAGGGACCTCAGCAGAAGAGGGCTCTTAGAAACGACTCTCTACTGCTCCCTGTGCTCTGCTCTGCTGAGACCCCCCCACTGGAGTACTGCATCCAGCTCTGGAGCCCCTGGGACAAGAGGGATGTGGAGATGCTGGAGAGTGTCCAGAGCAGGGCCAGGAGGATGCTCAGAGGGCTGCAGCAGCTCTGCTGTGAGCACAGACTGAAAGAGTTGGGGCTGTGCAGGCTGCAGCAGAGGAGGCTCCCAGGTGACCTTCTTGTGGCCTGCCAGGATCTGAAGGGGGCTACAAAAAAGCTGGGGAGGGACTTTTGAGGCTGTCAGGGAGTGGTAGGAGTGGGGGGAATGGAGCAAAGCAGGAGGTGGGGAGAGTGAGAGGTGGGGAGAGTGAGGCTGGAGGTGAGGAGGAAGTTATTGAGCAGGAGAGTGGTGAGAGGCTGGAATGGGTTGCCCAGGGAGGTGGTTGAGGCCCCATGGCTGGAGGTGTTTCAGGCCAGGCTGGATGAGGCTGTGTGCAGCCTGCTCTAGGGTAGGGTGTCCCTGGGCATGCAGGGGGGTTGGCACTGGCTGCTCCTTGTGGTCCCTTCCATCTCTGCCTGGTTGTATGATTCTATGACCCTGGAGCAGCAAACACCAGGGGAAGGAGCCACACTGGCACCTGCATCCCCTCCTGGATGTGGAGCCAGAGCAACGCAGTCCCCTCCATGGCCTCTCCACCCCGCAGGATGTGGCCCCTGGTGATGCCCCCGAAGCTCCTTGGTGATGCCCCCGAAGCTCCCTGGTGATGCCCCCTCACCCCCGGCTCACCTTCGTGGGGCACACAGTACACAGGTCCCTCGTCCGTGGTGTCGAAGGAGGAGAAGGAGCCACGGGAGGACCAGGACGGGGAAGGCTGCTCCACCACGGAGGGCGGCTCGATGAAGCTGCAGTTCAAGGTGTTCTCCAGGTCGTGGTGCGCCACTGCAAGGGCGAGGAACTGCCGTCAGTGCCCGCGTCCTGGACCCCGCCGCCAGCAAGCTGCTCCCTGCCCCATCTGCTGCTGCGTGCTGGGGTCACGGACAGCATCCCAGGCATGGGGACAGCTCCTGCCGCACATTCCTGGCAGGTCCCACAGGCAAGCACCCACAGAAGCCACCGGCCAGCAGTGATGGTGACAAATGGCTGTGGGCATCAGGGCCTGTGCAAGCCTTCCACCCCCACCACAGAATCACAGAGCCACAGAATGTCAGGAGCTGGAAGGGACTTCCAAAGCTCATCCAGCCCAACCCCCTGCAGGGCAGCATCTCCTGTACCAGGTCACACAGGGGTGCATCCATCCTCCCCTCGCCACAGCAAATCCAAACCGGGGATGCACGTGGTGGAGGCATGAGCCACCCAAACCCCTGGGTCCCATGAGGACCTGGTGAGCATCCTGGTGGTTACTCACGAGCTGCAGAACCCAGCACAAGCAGCCCACAGAGGAAGTCTTGGCATGGTGACTGTTCCCTTCAAAGAGATCAGCTGCCAGCTTTAACTGCCCCAGTTCCCCCTTCAGCACCAGCCCTGGCATTTCCTTTTCCTTCCCCTTCTGCAGAGCTGAAAAGATGCTACAGAGAAGCCTGCTGAGGGGGCTCTCCTTGCTGGTTAGGACCACACACTGTTTGGGATGGAAAAGCCCTCCAAGATCATCCAGTCCAGCCAGCAACCCAACCCCCCCGTGGCCATTAAACCACATCCCAAAGTGCCATGGCCACACAGTTCCTCAACACCTCCACCACCTCCCTGGGCAGCCTGTGCCAATCCCTGACCACTCTTGCAGCCAAGAAACTTTTCCTCCTCTCCAACCTAACCCTCCCCTGGCAAAATTCCAGGCCATTTCCTCTCCTTCTATCAGCTGACAGAACCTCACTGCCGCCTCCTCTCAAGGAGCTACAGAGAGCAGGGACAGCTCCACTTAGTCTGCTCCACCCTGCACACCCCCAGCCCCCTCAGCTGCCCCTCCCCAGCCCCGTTCTCCCGACCCTTCCCCAGCTTTCTTGCCCTTCTCTGTTCCTAACTCTGCCTCTTTCCAACCCAGCTCCTCCCATCCTGAAGTTGCTGAGGAGAAGCATCTTCCTCCTCAGCCTGGAGCTGTGCTGGCTGCTGTAGGGTCACCCACAGGAGAGCAGACCCAGCGAGGAGAAGCTTGGTGGTCAAAGGGGGTTTAGTTTTCAGTGGTCAAACTCCCAAACTACAGAAGCTGAGCAGTGCAAAGCTGAGCAGTGAGAAACTGAGCAGTGCAAAGCTGAGCAGTGAGAAGCGCAAAGCTGAGCAGTGAGAAACTGAGCAGTGCAAAGCTGAGCAGTGCAAAGCTGAGCAGTGGGAAGCTGAGCAGCAGCAGCAGCTGTCTGGGCCAGGAGGTTTTGCTCTTTGATTGTTCTGAGAGGGTTTTTACTGCCTAAGTTCCTGTCCCAGCCCACCCCGTGGGGACTCCTCAGATGCCCTCAGGCCTGGCAGCAGCCAGCTGGGTGGAGGGGAACAGCCCTCCCAGAGAGCTGGGCAGCAGCAGAGGCTCCTGTCCCTGGGGATGGTGCCGAGCTCCCTCCAAGCCCAGGCAGAGCTTTGCAGCACAGTCCCAGGGCACAGGCAGGATGTCCCTGCACCACACGTGGCTTTCTTCCAGGTACCCACAGCCTGTGCTGCGTGGGCCAACTGTCTTGGAGTGCCGGGATGAGGAGCAGTGGATTGAAGCTGGAGGAGGGCAGGTTGAGGCTGGAGAAGAGGAAGAGATTGTGGAGAGTGAGGAAGAGATTGTGGAGAGTGAGGGTGGGGAGAGCCTGGCACAGGTTTCCCAGGGAGGTTGTGACCAAAGATCACATTCTGTGCTTCTGTGCTCCACAACCTCCCTGAAGGTGTCCAGGACCAGGCTGGATGAGGCCTCAAACATCCTGGGCTGGTGTGAGGTGTCCCTGCCCATGGCATGGGGGTTGGCACTGGACGAGCTTTGAGCTCCCTTCCAACCCAACCCAACCCTTTCTGTGAATCTCTGACCCTAAGCCACACTGCAACTTCCTGCTTGGCCTGTTTGCTCCTTGCCCCATGCCCCTGTCTGCCACCCACCCACCCAACTCTAGGTGTGGGTAGGATGCCCACCAGAAGGGTCCCTTCCAACCTAAACCATTCTATGATTCTATGATTCTATGATTCTACCTTAGGGATGCCAGCTGCAGGGGGCACAGGGGAGGCTGACGGATGGCAGTGAGGAGCTGCTGGGCACAGAGGGTTTGGAGAGAGGGAGGCAAAATGGAGCTGTGGTATTTAAAGAGCAAAGCATCCCAGAGGGGGCAAGCAGCAGCCTGAGCATGGCTCTGGCTTGTAATGGAAACCAAAGAGAGAAAATGAGAAGCAGGAGGCTGGAAGCGGATGAAGGGAGCTGCTTCCTGGGGGGGAGGGGGCTGGGGAAGGCGTGAGGAGGGGCTGGGACCTGCCCACAAGGTTGATCCCGAGACCCAGGGCATGGCCAAAGGGTAAAGAGGATGTGCAGCACTCCCAAAGCTGGGCTTGGGGCTCCCGCGTGGTGCTCCCCTGGGATTTATCTCAGCAGGAGCCAGCAGTGTGCACCTGCAGCCCAGAGAGCAACCAGAGCCTGGGCTGCAGCAGGAGCAGTGTGGGCAGCAGGGCCAGGAGGGGATTCTGCCCTTCTGCTCCTCTCTGCTGAGACCCCCTCTGGAGTACTGCATCCAGCTCTGGAGCCCCTGGGACAAGAGGGCTGTGGAGATGCTGGAGAGTGTCCAGAGCAGGGCCAGGAGGATGCTGAGAGGGCTGCAGCAGCTCTGCTGTGAGCACAGACTGAAAGAGTTGGGGCTGTGCAGGCTGGAGCAGAGGAGGCTCCCAGGGGACCTTCTTGTGGCCTGCCAGGATCTGAAGGGGGCTACAAAAAAGCTGGGGAGGGACTTTTGAGGCTGTCAGGGAGTGGCAGGAGTGGGGGGAATGGAGCAAAGCTGGAGGTGGGGAGAGTGAGGCTGGAGGTGAGGAGGAAGTTGTTGAGCAGGAGAGTGGCATGAGAGTGGCAGGGGGGTTGGAACTGGCTGATCCTTGTGGTCCCTTCCAATCCTGACCAATTCTATGACTTATCTCCCTTGGGCTGCTGGGGCTGGGAGGAATGCACAAGCTCCTGCAGCTGGGTCGAGGCAATGCCAAACAAAAATCCAGGCTGGGCAGTGCCAGGGTGGAGAGCAGCCCTGAGGAGAGGGACTTGGGGGTGCTGCTGGATGAGAAGCTCAACAGGAGCCAGCAGTGTGCACTTGCAGCCCAGAGAGCAACCAGAGCCTGGGCTGCAGCAAGAGCAGTGGGCAGCAGGGCCAGGGAGGTGATTCTCCCCCTCTGCTCTGCTCTGCTCTGCTCTGCTCTGCGCTGCTCTGCTGAGACCCCACCTGGAGCACTGCATCCAGTTCTGGAGCCCCTGGCACAAGAGGGACGTGGGGGTGCTGGAAGGTGTCCAGAGCAGGGCCAGACTCAGAGGGCTGCAGCAGCTCTGCTGTGAGGAGAGTCTGAGGGAGTTGGGGCTGTGTGGGCTGGAGAGGAGAAGGCTCCCAGGAGACCTTATTCATAGAATCACAGAACCAAGCAGGTTGGAAGAGAGCTCCAGGCTCACCCAGCCCAACCTAGCCCCCAGCCCCACCCAATCACCCAGACCATGGCACTAAGTGCCCCAGCCAGGCTTGGCTTCAACACCTCCAGGCACAGCCACTCCACCACCTCCCTGGGCAGCCCATTCCAATGCCAATCACTCTCTCTGACAACAACTTCCTCCTAACATCCAGCCTAGACCTGCCCTGCCACAGCTTGAGGCTGTGTCCCCTTCTTCTGTTGCTGTTTGCCTGGCAGCAGAGCCCAACCCCAGCTGGCTACAGCCTCCCTGCAGGCAGCTGCAGACAGCAATGAGCTCTGCCCTGAGCCTCCTCTGCTGCAGGCTGCACACCCCCAGCTCCCTCAGCCTCTCCTCACAGGGCTGTGCTCCAGGCCCCTCCCCAGCTCTGGACATGCTGTTGTTGCCTTTCAGTATCTGAAGGGGGCTACAAGAGAGCTGGGGAGGGACTTTTTGGGCTGTCAGGGAGTGACAGGACTGGGGGGAATGGAACAAAGCTGGAAATGGAGAGAGTCAGATTGGATGTTAGGAAGAAGTTCTTCAGCCTGAGAGTGGTGAGAGCCTGGCACAGGTTGCTCAGTCAGGTGGTGGAAGCCTTATCCCTGGAGGTGTTTAGGGCCAAGCTGGATGAGGCTGTGGCCAGCCTGATCTAGTGTGAGGTGTCCCTGGGCATGGCAGGAGGGTTGGCACTGGCTGATCCCTGCTGATCCCTTCCAGCCCTGACTGCTTCTATGACTCCATGACTCTAAATGTGGCTCTTGCTGCAGGTCCCTTCCTACTGCTGCTCCCTGACATCTCTCAGGCTCACAGCACCAGGGTGCCAGCCCCAGCCCTGCCTGCATGGCAGCTGATGGGGTTCAAGGTGGGTGGAACTGCAAGGAGCTGCAGGAGGGCTGTGGGAGGGTGGCTTGAGAGCCTCCTGCCTCTCCTCTCCCACTCCCTGCAGTCAACATCACCCTCAGGGCTGGTTGAGCTTCGCTGCCTGGAGGAGGGCAGCGGTGGTGGGGTGCAGATGCCCAGGTTAGCCCCAGGGCAGCATGCAGCCAAGACCCACACTGGTACCACTGACGTCCCAGGGAGCAAACCCTGTGCAACCTGATGGCACAGTGATGCCCAAACCCCAGTGGCAGGATGTGACCACCTGGGGTGCCAGCTTGGGCGCGATCCCCAGGGTGATGCTGCTGATCCAAAGCTGGTGCCAAGGCTGGGGAGCAGTTTTCAAGGGGGGGCACCTGTGCCTCCAGGCACCCAGTGAGCTTTGCTGTGGCATCAAGGCCTGCACTCCCACACGGGAAGGTTCTACCAGCAGGGCTGGTGCTTGCTGGTGGTGGCGATGATGATGTCTGAGCCCAGTGCCAGCAGCTGCATGGCCTTGGAAGAGGCTCTGCAGGCTGTGAACATCTACCAGGCATCCTCTGCCTCAACCACCACCAGCCTCACCTTGGCACACCCACACGGTCCTCCGTGCTGCCCTGGCACTTGGGATAAGGCATTGCAGCATCCCCTGGACCCTCCTGCCAGGGCAGGACCAACACAGGGAACCCACAGCCTCCTACCTGCCAGTGTGGCTTCCGGGCAGTGCCAAGCAGTCACCAGGCACAGCAGGGGGATGCAGCTGCCACAGGCACCCCAGCAGATCTCCCTTGCCCCAGGGCTCCCCAGACCCAGCTGGGGCTGGAGGCATCGCTGGGCCTGGGAGATGCCAAAGTCCACACCGGCTCCACCGGACAGCAGAGCACCAAGAGCACAGGGCAAGCCCTGGCCAAAGCCCGCAGCTGGCACCGGGCATCCCCCCGAGCGTCCCTCTGGCACCTCAGCCTTTCCTGGCGCCGCTGCCACCCTGTACACACAGAGCAGCTGGGTGGGTGCCAGCTGCCCCTGGGCCAGCACGGGCAAGGCACAGGCAGCCCCCCTGTGGCCCCCCTGCCCTTGCCACACACAGGCACCCTCTGTGCTCCCCCAGCCCTGCCGGCCCCTTCCAGACGCAGCCTCTGTTGCCGCCTGTCAGGAATGCTTCTCTGGCCCCAGGGCGCCTGGCACCGGGGCAGGGCTCTGCCACGGCCCATGCAGTGAGGGCTCTTACCCCCTGCTCGAATGCTGAAGCTCAGGCAAGGTGTGCCAAGATGGGGCCCACCTCCCTGTGCCACCTCTGCATCCCACCCGGGATGGGGGATGTGGCCTCCTGCCGAGCCGCCGTGCATCGCGATGTGGCTGCTTAGGGCATCTCATCATCATCTTCGTGCCCAGGTAGGTGCTGGCCTTGGCAAGCAGGGCATGGGGCTGAGCCCCAGGCCAGCCGAGGGTGGGCAGTGCTGCCTTCACCCCAGGGTTACCCATCGGGGTCCCCTCTGAGGCAGCACATCCCCAGCTCCTCATGCCAGGACAAGTGTGGGAGGGCTCAGAGGGTTCAGAGTGTGTGGGGACTGCAGCCCCCAACTCCTAATGCAGGCAGTCTCCAAGAGCACTGACAGCTCCAGGACAGGGGCCTAGCCAGGTGCCCAGTTTGTGCCCAGAGTGGGCAGCTCACCCAGTCTTTGCCCCTCCATCCTCCACTCCGCTGTGCTTGCTGGGGAGGATCTGGCTGCAGGCGGAGCTGGGGCAGGCTTAGGTCAGGATCAAAAGGGCAAATGAGGCATTTTGGTGCCGTGAGAGGGACTGCTCCTCCACCTGGGGCACCTAAACCCCTCACAGAACACTTCGGCAGAGCTGCAGGTGCCAGGTGCCCACTCCTGCAACACAAAGAAGCTGCAGACTGCGAGGGCTGAGGCCCCACGAGCCTGGCAGCTGGCACCGAGCGCTGCGGTGCCCTGGCGGGGGGGTCCCTGTGCCCCTGTCAACAGGGACTGGCACTGCAAAGGCTGCTGTGATCCCCTGCATTGCTCAGCCAGGATGAGAGCCCCCAGGTGCTGGCCCCCTCCCCCCAAAGCCCAGCACCTTACCCACGACCTTGGGCAGCTTCTGGCGGCGCAGGGGGATGCGAGGCAGCTTCATGCCGATGCGGCTGAACCGCCCACACAGGCGCCTCGGGGGCTTCTTGGCTGCCGCTGGGTCCTGGCTGGAGCTGCAAGGGAAGGTGACAGCCCCATCAGAGGGGCACTGGCCCCCGCCCTGCACCGGGCACAGCCTCCACAGTCAGCAGCTCAGGGGTGCTGCAGAAGTGCAGCCTCAGCAGATCTGCCGACAGCACCAAGCTGGCTGCTGCTGGCACTGGAGGGTAGGATCCATCCAGGGGCAGCTGCACAGGCTGCAGAGCTGGGCCCAGGCCAACCTCATGAGGTCAAACAAGACCAAGTGCAAGCTCCTGCAGCTGGGTCGAGGCAATGCCAAGCACAACTCCAGGCTGGGCAGTGCGAGGTGGGAGAGCAGCCCTGAGAAGAGGGACTTGGGGGTGCTGCTGGAGGAGAAGCTCAACAGGAGCCAGCAGTGTGCGCTTGCAGCCCAGAGAGCCAACCAGAGCCTGGGCTGCAGCAGGAGCAGTGGGCAGCAGGGCCAGGGAGGTGATTCTCCTCCTCTGCTCTGCTCTGCTGAGACCCCCCCTTGGAGTACTGCATCCAGCTCTGGAGCCCCTGGGACAAGAGAGCTGTGGAGATGCTGGAGTGTGTCCAGAGCAGGGCCAGGAGGATGCTCAGAGGGCTGCAGCAGCTCTGCTGTGAGCACAGACTGAAAGAGTTGGGGCTGTGCAGGCTGGAGCAGAGGAGGCTCCCAGGTGACCTTCTTGTGGCCTGCCAGGATCTGAAGGGGGCTACAAAAAAAACTGGGGAGGGACTTTTGAGGCTGTCAG
>WAAF01015688.1:38577-62425 GCA_013400475.1 Tricholaema leucomelas | reverse complement strand
TGGAGTCTCCTGGGGCTGAGGTCTGAGGCAATCCTCTGCAGCCACAGGGCTGAGCAGCTCCATGTGCTGGTGCCAGGCAAGCTGTGACCTGCTGCACCTTGAATCCTGGCTCCAGCTCTGGGCCTCTCACTCCAAGAAGGACATTGAGGAGCTGGAGCAGGGCCAGAGAAGGGCAGCACAGCTGGGGGAGGATCTGGAGAGCAGGGCTGGGGAGGGAAAGCTGAGGGAGCTGGGGGGGTGCAGCCTGCAGGAGAGGAGGCTGAGGGAGACCTCATTGCTCTCTGCAGCTCCTAAAGGGAGGCTGCAGCCAGCTGGGGTTGGGCTCTGCTGCCTGGGCTCAGGTGACAGAAAGAGAGGAAACATCCAGGAATTGTGCCAGGGCAGGGTTAGGTTGGAGAGGAGGAAAAATGTCTTTGCTGCAGTAGTGGTCAGGGACTGGCACAGGCTGCCCAGGGAGGTGGTGGAGTGCCCCAGCCTGGAGGTGTTCCAGAACTATGGCACTTGGGGTTGTGTTTTGGTGCCCATGGTGGGGCTGGTTTGCTGCTTGGACTGGGTGAGCTTGGAGGGCTTTGCCCACCCAAACAATCCTGTGATTCTATGCCCACTGCCACTGCAGTCCCTGGGGATGCCCTGGCAAGGGACTGCTGCTGGGACAGCAGTGTGGGTGACAGCAGCTGCCCGGGGACACTGCAGAGTGCTGGCACCTCCCCCCTGGCTGCCTTCCTGCCTCCCTCTGCGGGCTGAGGACACGCAGCCCCCAGGCTCTCCCGGCCAGATGTGCCGGGCTGGGATCGAGCTGGCAGGGCTGCAAGGGAAGGCTTCTGGAAAATTCCTCTGCAGCGGCTGGCAGCGTGAGGGGAGGCTTCCTCTGCAGCCAGAGGGGCTCCAGGGCTCTGGCTGAGCAGCACCACCACCAGCCCTCCCCCACCCCTGGCTGCAGAGGGGCTCTCTCCACCCTTCCACAGCAGAGCTGCTGCCCAAACACTGCCAGCATCCCGAGCCTGCTGCAGCCATTTGCCCTCCCTGCCCCGATCGCCTCCTGCAGGACAGCTGGCAGTGCTGCAGCCCACCCCCAGCCCTCAGCCCGCGGCCCAGGGTTGTGTTCTGGGGTCTTGTTGCATCTTGCTGCCCTCGCTCTGTTTTAGGGTTGCCTCTGCAGATCGGCTCCAGCCCCCTGCAGCCGGCGTGGGACCTGCTGAGTCTCCAGGAGGTGATGGCCCACAGGAGGGAAGCAAAGACAGGCAAAGGCAGAGGGAGGGTCTCCAGGCAAGGCTCAGCCCAAGGCCTTCATCCCTCTCCCAGCTGTGTGCTGCCCTGAGGATGCAGTGGGACCTGCCGGGCACACGGCGCCAGTCAGGTAGAGCTGCTGCCTGTCTCCCTAGTGCGGCCTCTGCATTCCCTTACTGGTGCCAGCCCTGCCCTGCTCGTGGGTGCCCCCAGCCGTCCTCAGCGCCGCAGGTGCCCCCTCTGCTCGGGCCTTGCAGCAGAGCCTGGCAAGAGCTTGCCCAGCCCTGGCACTCACCCGCGGGCTTCGTCCTTCTTGCGGCAGACGCAGCAGCAGCAGAGCAGCGAGAGCAGGAGGATGAGCAGCAGCGCCAGGAGGGCTCCCGCCCCGATCACCCCCATCCGCTGGTTGGCTTCTGCAAGGCAAAGCAGCCCTTCAGCCCCGCGGCAGCGCCTGGCAGCGCGGCCCCTGCCCGCCGGGCACTCACCCATGTGGCAGGCGCCGGTCAGAGGGTCGCAGGCATCGTCGTGGCAGCTGCAGGCTTCGGCACAGTTGGCTCCGTAGCGGCCGGGCGGGCAGGTCAGGTTGCAGCTGCAGGGATGGGATGGGATGGGCTGGGTGAGGGCGCTGCAGGCTGCTGCTCCTTCCCAAGCCCTCCACGCTCCAGGGAGAAGCCAGAGACAATTCCTCAGGCTACTCCTACACAGCCCCCACCCCCCCGACCCTGCGGGCATCCCTCATGCCCAGGGAGCAGGAGCCCATTGCCTGCCCAGCAGCTCTGCCCAGCTCAGAGGCTCTTGCTGCTCCCTGCACAGGGCTCTGTGCTTAGGCATAGCAATTAGGAGAGGTCATTCAGCCCAGCAGGTTGCAGCTAAGGACACCCCACTGGTACACAAGGGATGCCCAGTTCAGTGTGCCAGAGATGTGGCTGTGGCACCCCCAGGCCTCACCATGCCCAGAGGCCACGAGCTGGGCAAGTGCCCACAGTGAGTTTAGTTTGATTGTTTGGCCTCCACCACAAAAAAGTGGAGCAGCCCTGAGACATCTCTGTCAGAGCAGATCCTGCTGGTGTGCTAGGCCTGGCATCAAATCAAAGATCAGAGAGGGCACTGGGCTGGGAGGGACCCTCCAGGGGCATCCTGCCCAAGCCCTGCAGGCAGCAGGGACAGCCCCAGCCAGAGCAGGCTGCAGAGGGACACAGCAAGGCTGAGCTTGGATGGCTGCAGGGATGGGGCCTCAAGCACAGCCCTGGGCAGCCTGTGCCAGGCTCTCTACACCCTGCCTGGGCACAGCTTCCTCCTGATGCCCAACCTACCTCTGCCCTGCTCCACTGCCAAACCATTGCCCTGGGCCTGTCCCCACAGCCCCTTCTGAGCAGTCCCTCCCCAGCCTGCCTGCAGCTGCCCTGCAGCTCCTCAAGTGCAGCTCTGAGCTCTGCCTGCAGCCTTCTCCTCTGCAGGCTGCACAGCCCCAACTCTGCCAGCCTGTGCCCACTGCAGAGCTGCTGCAGCCCTCTCAGCATCTCTGTGGCCTCCTCTGGAGCCTCTCCAGCAGGTTCAGGTCTCTCCTGTGTTGGGGTCCCACAGCTGGCCCCAGCCCTGCAGCTGAGGTCTCCCCAGAGCAGAGCAGAGGGGCAGGAGCTCCTCTCTGCAGCTCTGCCCACACTGCTCTGGATGCAGCCCAGGCTGCCCTTGGCCTCCTGTGCTGCCAGTGCCCACTGCTGGCTCCTGCCCAGCTTCTCCCCCACCAGCACCCCCAAGCCCTTCTCCTCAGGGCTGCTCTCCATCTCCTCACTCCCAGCCTGGATTAATGCTGAGGGTTGCCCCAACCTAGGTGCAGGACCTTGCCCTTGGCCTTTTGAACCCCACTGTGCCCCCACACTGCTAAAATGACCTCCCTGGCAGAGTCACCAGGGGGATGGCACAGACATGAACAGGCACCAACCCACAAGCACCAAGGGCTTGAGCCCACAAAGTCCATCTCAGAGCAGCCAGGCACTGGGATGGGCAGCAGGTGCAGGACCCAGATGGGTGTATGGGATGTTGGCAGTGCCATGGGCACCAAAGCACCCAGCAGCTGCTGACAGCTGGCAGCAGCCTGAGCAGAGCACCTGCAGCCCTGAGGAGCCAGCAGGCCCCGGCCCAAAGCTGCTCTGCAGAGGCCACAGCTGCCCCCAGCCGCTGGCACCGTGCCCAGAGGCAGCTCAGCCCATTCCATGCTGCAGGCAGTTCCAAGGTGCCGCCACCGAGCCTCATTCCCACCACCCGCCCTGTGCCTGGCAGGGCACAGGCTGAGCCCTGCTGCTCCCCACGGCTGTGCTGGGCAGTGGGATGGCAGCTGGGATGTCCTCTGGGCACCCCTAACCTCCTCACCCCACGGTTTACAGCCAGATCTTTGCCCCAGGCTGAGCTTTCCCAAGGGCATCCTGGCACACCTGGGAGTGCTGAGGAGGAGAAGAGGACCTTGTGCACCCCACAGGTGCTGCAGCAGCTTCTCCTGCATGGCAGCCTGCCTGAGGGCTCTGAGCAGGGGGAGAGTGGAGCTGAGGCAGAAGTTGTGCAGTGTGAGGCTGCTGAGCCTCTGGCATGGGCTGCCCAGGGAGGCTGTGGCTGCCTCCTGCCTGGGGGTGCTCAAGGCCAGGCTGGATGAGGCCTGGAGCAGCCAAGCCCAGCTGAGAGCTGCCCCTGCCCACAGCAGGGGTTGAAGCAGATGAGCTCTGAGGTCCTTTCCAACCTAAACCAGGCAAAGATTCTATGATCCTTCAAGGGCAAAGCTAAGAGGACAACTCCTGCATGGTGAGGGCATCTCTGGCATGGTCAGGGCATCTCCTGCATGGTGAGGGCATCCCTGGCATAGTGAGGACATTCCCTGCATAGTGAGGGTATTCCCTGCATGGTGAGGGCATCCCTGGCATGGTGAGGGCATCCCCTTCATAGTGAAGGCATCTCCTGCATGGTGAGGGCATCCCTGGCATAGTGAAGGCATCCCTGGCATGGTGAGGGCATTACTTCTGACTCCATCCAGAAACCAGCTCCTCTTCAGCCAAATGCTGTAATGGTGACAATCCCCCTGGCCAGTCCCAGCATGCCCCCAGGCCACCCAGTGCCACCCACATGGTTAGGTCAGCCCTGGGCATCCCTGGTCCCCTTGTTCCTGATGCTGTATCGGGGTCTCAGGACAGTTTAATTCACACAGTGCCCCCCAGCACAGTGCCCAGAGCAGCTGGGCACACCCTTGGTGAGCACTGGGAGCCCTCACCTCTGCTTCTGCTACCGAGCATGGCAGTGATGCCCAGGCTGAGCACCTTGAGCTGGTGCTGATGCCCAGACAGCAATTCAGCAGCACAAATGGTTGGGGAAGGCCCCCAAAACCCACCCCAAGCAAAAATGCTCCCTGTTTAGATGCCCTGAGTGAAACACAGGCATGGGCAGGATGCCAGCTCTGGATCCCCATTGCTGCCATCAGCCTCACAGATAAGTGCTGGTCCATGCCAAGAAGGTCAAAGGGCATCCTGGGGTGCATGAAGAGAAACAGCAGGTTCCACTCTGCCCTGGTGAAGCCACATCTGGAGAACTGGGTCCAGTCCTAAGCTCCACAATTAAAGAGAGACAAAGAACTGCTGGGGAGAGCCCAGGGCAGGCTGCAGAGCTGCTGAGGGCCTGGAGCAGCTGCGGGAGCAGCAAAGGCTGAGAGCCCTGGGGCTGAGAGCCTGCAGAAGAGCAGCCCCAGAGGGGAGTGAGCAATGCTCAGAAACAGCTAAAGCAGCTGTGGGGAGCAAGAGGCTGGGGCCAGACTCTGCTCAGTGGTGCCCAGGGACAGCACAAGGGGCACAAACTGGCACCCAGGAGGTTCCACCTGAGCAGGAGGGGAAAGTTGTTTGGTGTGAGGGTGCTGGAGGCCTGGAGCAGGCTGCTCAGAGAGGTTGTGGAGTCTCCTGCTTTGGAGCCTTTCCAGACCCAGATGGGCATTGTTGATGATCTTTGTGCCTCCCCCTTAGGCAGGGGGAAAGGAAAGGACTGGAGGGTGAAGAAGACCCCAGCTGCAACTGTGGCTGGCAGCAGGGGCCCCTGGCAGACCATTTGCTGTGCTAGGATGTGGCCTTCTCTCTCTTGTCAGGTAAAATTCCACACCAACGAGCCATGGTTTGTCACTGGCACTGGCATTTGTGTTTGCCAGGGAGGCATTTCACAGAACCATGCAACTGCTGAGGCTGGCAGAGGCCTCTGAGCTCACCATGCCCCAGCCCTGCTGCTGAGCCACTGCCACTGCCCCACGTCCCTCAGCACCACAGCCACAGGGCTCTAAGGCACCTCCGCGGGTGGGCACTGCACCACCTGCCTGGGCAGCCTGGGGCAGGGACTGGGCACCCTTGCTGGGCAGAGATTCTGCCTCAGAGCCAACCTGAGCCTGCCCTGGCACAGCCTGAGCCTGTGTCCCCTTGCCCTGTGCCTTGGTGCCTGTGAGCAGAGCCCAAGCCCAGCTGGCTGCAGCCTCCTCTCAGGCAGCTGCAGAGAGCAATGAGCTCTGCCTCAGGCTCCTCTGCTCCACCCTGCACCCCCCCAGCTCCCTCAGCTGCCCCTCCCCAGCCCTGCTCTCCAGACCCTTCCCCAGCTTGGTTGCTCCTCTCTGGCCCTGCTCCAGCCCCTCAATGTCCTCCTTGGAGTGAGGAGCCCAAAGCTGACCCCAGGACTGCAGGTGTGCCCTCAGCAGTGCCCAGCACAGGGGCTCCTGCTGCTAACGGCTCCCTGAGCCTCTCCTCTCCCCTCCGAAACTCCTCCGCATGATTGCTGCACCTCTGCTTCCACCACAGGAAACCTCTCAGCCGGGAACCAGTCGGGACCCCCAGGAGCAGGAGGTGCCCGAGCAGCCCGAGGGTCACTCACTAGGTGCCGTGTGAGCCGGGGTGGCAGAGGCAGCGGCCGGTCTCGAAGTGGCACTGCCCGTTGGCGCAGTCGCTGCAGACGAAGGCGCAGTTCTCCCCGTACGTCCCGTTCCGGCACTTGGTTTCACACCTGGGCAGGGACGAGGGCAGGTGGTTGGGGCACCCCCGGGGCTTCTGGGCACCCCCCCTCAGCCCTCCTGCCCGCTGCGTGTGGTCAGTCCTCTCTGGGTGCTGCAAAGCCCAGGCACAAGAGCCCGCGGGGGCAGCATCCCAGCTGAGCACCCAACCCTACCCAGGGGCGTCAGGCAGGGGTCTTGCAGGGTGTCTCTGAGCCTATGGTCATGCCAATGGGCTCAGCCCATCCCTGCCTGCCCCTGCTTGCTGCAGATGCCCCTAGACAGCTCCGATCTGCCAGCAGGGAGCAGCACGGAGTGGGGTGGGCATCACTCCGGCAGGTGCCAGCCCGGTGCCCGGGCACACTCACCGGTCTCCGATCCAGCCCGGGTTGCAGTGGGAGCACTTCCCGTTGATGTGGTTGCAGGTGTGGCCGTCCTTGCAGGGGGGACAGAGCTTCTCACAGCCCTCTCCGTAGAAGCCAGGCGAGCAGGGCTGGTCGCACTTGGTGCCGTTCCAGCCGGGCTCGCAGGTCAGGCAGCGCCCATCCGCCACGGTGCAGGGCTGCAGGCTCTTGCACTGCCCACACCTGCAAGGGGCCGAGGCGGGCAGCGCATCACCGCCGGGCCCCCTGCCGCCGCCGCCGCGCCCGGGGTGCCACGGGTGGCCTGGCACACTCACCGCCTCCTGCAGCCTTGCCCGTAGAAGCCGGCGGGGCAGGGCTCGCGGCAGTACTTGCCCCGGTAGCCCGGCTCGCAGGCGCAGGTCCCGTCCACCGGGTTGCACTTGCCCTTGTAGCACTGGCAGTAGCGGTCGCAGCGGGGGCCGAAGGTGCGCTCCCGGCACTGGCAGCGCCCCGTGAACTGCTCGCAGGGCGAGTTGTTGCAGGAGCATTGGTTGTTGCAGCCGCGGCCCCACCAGCCGGGCTGGCACAGGCAGTTGCCCGTCTGCTGGTCGCAGTGGGCGTTGTGGCTGCAGTAGCAGGAGGTGGAGCACTGGGGGCCCCACCAGTTGGGCTCGCAGCTGCACTTGCCCGTCCGCTGGTCGCACTTGCCGTGCTTGCACAGGCACAGGCTCTCGCACTTGGGGCCCCAGCGGTTGGGGTTGCAGGTGCACTGCCCCGTCACGTCCTCGCACTGCCCGTTCGGGTGGCAGCTGCACATCTCCTTGCAGTCGGGACCCCAGAACTGACGGGGGCACTCTGTGGGCAGAGCTGTCAGCCCTGGGCACTGCCCCGTGAGACAGCCCCGCCGCTGGAGTGCAGGGGAGGGTGTCCTCCCCCTGCCTCTCCTGCTTCCCCCTCCCCTCCCCACCCCCCCTACGGATTTGTTCAGGGAAGGGGTGGTCAGGGACTGGCAGAGGCTGCACTGGCACAGGGAGACACTCTCCCTCTGCCCCTACTCCCCCTGCCCCCGCAGTGTTTTCTCAGGGAAAGGGTGGTCAGGGACTGGCACAGGCTGCTCTGGCACAGGGGGACACCCTCCCCTTCCTGCCCCCCCCCTCCCCCAAGTATATTTTCAGGGAAAGGGTGGTTAGGAATTGGCAGAGGCTACACTGGCACAGGGGGCACCCTCCCCCTGCCCCTACTCCACCTGCCCCCACAGTATTTGGTCAGGGAAAGGATGGTCAGGGACTGGCACAGGCTGCACTGGCACAGGGGGACACTCTCCCTCTGTCCCTACTCTTCTCCCTCTGCCCCTACTCCCCCTGCCCCCCCAGTATTTGTTCAGGGAAAGGGTGGTCAGGGACTGGCACAAGCTGCACTGGCACAAGCTGCACTGGCACAGGGGGACACTCTGCCCCTGCCCCCCTAGTGTATTTTCAGGGAAAGGGTGGCCAGGCCCTGGCACAGGCTGCCCAAGGAGGTGGAGTTGCCAACCCTGCAGGTGTTTTAAAAGTGGTTTGGATGTGGTGCCTGGGGGCATGGTTCAGGGGTGAACCTTGCAGGGCAGGGGTAAAGGGTGGCCTTGGTGGTCCCCGGGGGCTTTGCCAACTGGAATGGTTCTGTGATTCTGTGAATCCCAAAGGGATCTCTCAACCACAGCATCCCCCTCCCCACTAACCTCTTGGTGCATTAGAGCTCAGTGGAGCCCCCCCCAGTCTCAAAGGGCTCTCTCAACCACAGCATCCCCTCCCCACTAACCTCCTGGTGCATTAGAGCTCAGTGGAGCCCCCCCCCCAGTCTCAAAGGGATGTCTCAACCACAGCATCCCCCTCCCCACTAACCTCTTGGTGCATTAGAGCTCAGTGGAGCCCCCCCCAGTCTCAAAGGGCTCTCTCAACCACAGCATCCCCTCCCCACTAACCTCCTGGTGCATTAGAGCTCAGTGGAGCCCCCCCCCCAGTCTCAAAGGGATGTCTCAACCACAGCGTCCCCTCCCCACTAACCTCCCGGTGCATGGGAGCCAGAGGGATAGGCAGAGGTAGAGCTCTGGAACGAGCCCGCAGCCCAGGGTCAGCCCGGGGGGGCCTGCTGAGGGCACAGGGGTGGCTGTGGGTACTCACTGGTGTCGCAATTGGCACCGAAGTAGCCGTGTCGGCAGCGGCACTCGCCAGGGCGGACGCACACCTCGTTCTCCTTGCAGGTGAAGTTGCCCTCGCACACAGCTGCACGGACAGACAGGCAGACAGACGGCAGGCATGAGCACAAGCACCACTGGGCTCCTCCCTGCCCCTCCCCAGCCCCTCCCAGCCCCGCACGGCTGAGTCGTGGCACTGGGACCGCCCTGGCGAGCGGCCGGGCAGGCTGGATAGGACCCTTGCCAGGAGAACGCCACCGGCCTCCTGCCGCCCATCTCGGCTCCATCCCAGCCGCCAGCCTCCCGCAACCCAGCCCAGCCCAGTTGCTGGCACGGGCTGTGCCCAGGAGCAGCGTCCCTCACTCAGCTCCGTGTCGCTGGCAGAGGCAGCGCCAGGGAAGAACAGGGAGGTGAGGCGAGAGGGCTGCAGGCAGCGGTGAGCACAGCGCCCCTGCCCCGCTCCCTGCCTTCCTTACGGCGCCGCCGCCGCCCGCAGCGCTGCCGCTCCAGCCCCTCTCCTGCCGAGGGGACTTTGTGCTGGGGCCAATGCCCAGGGCAGGGCAGCAGGTGGGAGGGGCGGCACTGGCAGATCCCTCCGCAGCCACCGGGAGAGGGAGAGCAGCACCACCCACCCCAGCCCCCTTACCTGGGAGCTCTTAGACCTACGGTGGTGGATACTATAGAACCCCCTAAAACAGACAGATCACACAGGTTAGGAGCAGTGAGTAACGGTTAGAGCAGGCCGAGGGGGCGAGCAGATGGGCACAGCTGGCCCCTGGGACCGTCCTCCCCCCGCTGTCCTGGCAGACCCTGTCCTTGCTCTTCCTGCTGGCACAACAGAGGGTGCCTGTCCCGTTCCCAGCAGGCGGGCAGCCCATGCATGCAGCGAGCAGTTAGGGGCTCATGCAGGGTGGGTTAGTTGGTTACTCGCTTTTTGCTGCCGACTGCAAACCGCTGGCACCCTGGGCTGGTGCACAGAGCTCCTCCCGCCCTCCTGGGGCCAGCCCAGGCTGTGGGCAGCAGCATGGGAGCCCCCAGACAGCCTCCTGCATCGTGCTGTAGTGCAAGGGATGAGCGAGGATCACCCTCCCCCCCCGCCGAGGGAGGCTGCCCTGCCTGCAGGTTTGGAAGTCCCCACCTGCCGGGCACCCCTCTGCCTCAGCAGCTTCTCCCCAGTGGGGCCACGATGGACATATACCAGGCAGCTTCTCCACCAGCTTCTCCTCTGGCTTGGCTCCCCACACTGCTGCAGAACCCGTGGGAAATGTCCTGGTCCCATCCCTGCAGCTGCACATTTGCCTGACCCTTGGGTCTCCTCCTTGGATCCAAAGCTGGCCAGCACGGAGAGGAACCCCCTCTGGCCTGGGAGCAGGGCTGGTGCTGGAGGAGCCAGCACCACGCAGGAGCCCAGGGGGAGCTGAAGCAGCCCAGGGCATCACCCTGGGGGCTGCAGGCCCATCCATCCCCGTGCCGAGTGCAGCAGGGAGGCAGGAGAGCCTCCAGCAGCCCCAGAGCCCGAGGCAGGCAGAGGTCCCCAGGACAGGGGGTCCTTGCTGTAGGACACGCTGGGGTGGCCACTGCCGACAGTGCTGCAGCCAGGAGGGCTCAGCAGAGGGTGGGCATGAGCAGTGCCCAAGGAAGCAAACCACTGGTGCTTACCTATCAGACACTCGCTGCCTTGTTGCCTCCATCCCGGGCAGCACACGAGCACCGAGGAGCTGCAGGGGCAAACAGACCCACCGGAGACAGTTAATGCCCTCAGCAAGCCCTGCTCCTTCCCAAAACCCCACCGGCAGCACTGATGCTGGGCCGGGGAGAGGTCCTGCTCCCAGCTGAAGCACGGCTGGGGGCAGCTGCAGCGCCGTGGGGCAGGGACGGCTTTTGGCTCCTCCTCTGGCATGCAGGGAGCACAGATCTGGAGGGGCTCCCGTGGGTACTGGCTCGAGATGCCCTAGCGGCCAGCTGAGGGCAGGACCAGTTTCTGCCATCAATCAGGAGCGATGGGACACCGAGAGTCGAGTTTCCAACTGCTGTTGTCAGAAAAACGCCAAAGACTCCCAAAAGCTGGGAAAAAAAGGGCAGGCTGCAACCGTCCCAGGGGAAAACCAACTGCTCTGCCCCCAAGGGTCTGGCACAGCAGCCTGCTCCAGCATGGGCACGGTGCCTGCTGCCAGACTCCTGGCTGTCCCCTCTGGGTGCTGGACCTCTCTGCTCAGGAAGGTGCTGGTGTGAGTATTGGCTGGCAGTGCCCACACCACCAGCACCCTCATGCTGCTCTGCTCTGCCTGCCCACAGCTCTCTGCCAGCATGCAAGCTCTGTGCCAGGTGCCAGCAGGAGCTGGCAGCAGACTGGGAAGGACATGGGCAGCACCAGCAACACCTGCAAGCCCTCCTGGGTGCAGGGGTAGTGAACAAGTGCCCCTTCAGCTCAGCCCTGCCCTGCCCTGCCTGCGGCTCAGGGGACTTGCCTGGCACTGTGTGGCTGCTGCAGAAAGACTGAACGTGGCCAGAAGTCCAAGGCCACTGCTCAGTGGCCTGGGACTGGCACTCTGAAGGCAGGCTGGAGCCACTCTGCCAGGATGGCTGCAGCATAGCCAGCTCCCAGGGGACGTTCTCCAGGTACCAGCTGGGCGATGCCAGCTGCAGTCTGGTAGGAGTCCTTGTGTGACCCTGAGTGCCATCACCTCCAGGGAGCACCACGCACAGGATCACAGAACCACAGAACGTCAGGGGTTGGGAGGGAGCTGCAGAGAGCAGCCAGCCCCAGCCCTGACAGGGCAGGAGCACCCAGGGCAGGGCACAGAGCAACACATCCGGGGGGGCTTGGCAAGGCTCCAGAGCAGGAGACTCCACAGCCTCTCTGGGCAGCCTGCTCCAGGCTCCAGCACCCTCGCACCAAACAAGTCTCTCCTCCTGCTGAGGTGGCACTCCTGGGGTTCCTGCAGTCGAAGCACTTCTGGTGCAAGCTTGACCCCAGACAGCCCTGGTGCAAGGTCTCAGCCCCCCTCGGAGCCTCAGCCGGAGATGCTCAGCTCCCTGCTGGGGTGGGACAGATGGGGACTAAGCAGGGACTCCTCACAAACACCCCCCAAAAGCTGGGAGCTGACAAAGCCCAGGGAATGCCAGAGGGATCCCTCGGGGTGAGGCAGCCCTGCTCATCCCCGGGGTGACCCACTCGGCCCCAGCCCGACCGGCGGGCACTGCCTGGTCCCTGCTGGTGCCAGCAGCGATGCTGAAGGGCTGCAAAGAGCCTGAGTGGCTGGGCAGGCAGGGCCAGGCTGGGCCGGGGCTGGCGGCAGGGCCTGGAATGCGCTCGGCTTTTCCGTTTTTGTTTTTCTTTTCTTCCCCCTTTCCTCTTTCTGTGCAACAAACGCAGCAGAGGAGGAGGAGACAGCGAGGAAGCCTCTGCTCTAACCCAGCGCAGTCACAGGACCACGTCTGGCTGCCAGACCGCCGCGTCCTGGGGCCGAGAAGGGAGCTGCCAGCAGCCCCCCAAAGCCAGATGTGGGCACTGGAGGCACTGGGGGTGGGGGTGTGCCGGAGGCAGCTCCTAGCAGCGGCCCCTGGGCGGGCAGCGGCGGCGCGGCCGGGCCGGCAGCATCGCGGCCCCCTTCGCGCAGCGGCCGGGGAAGAATTGGAAAGGAGGCAGAAAGGAACCACAAAAATGATTCAAGGCCTGGAAAAAATGCCTTGCAGCTGGAGCCCAAAATAGCTCCAGCTCTGCAGCCCGCCCGGGCCGGCGTGAGGCGCTGCCATGGCGGCTGGAGGGTGCCCCCCACCCGGACACGCCGGGGCTTGGGTCGGGGGCTCTGCTCCGGCCAAGCATGCAAATGATGTGACCAGCAAAGGTGGGGAGGGGGTCAAGCACCGAACCACCTCCTCTGGGTGGGCTGCAGACAAGGCTCTTCTCTGCAAGAGGCTCCAGGCTGCCCTCCCCAAAGAGCCAGGTCTGCTGCACTGGCATGCTCGGGCACAGGCAGGGCAGGGCCCGCGGTGCCCTGAGCCTACCGTGGCATGGCCAAGGCACAGGCTGCCCCACCCGGGCTTGCTTCACCACTCCACCCTTTAAAAACTCAGCGTTTGGTGGGCTTCAGATGAAACCACCACAGCAGCTCCTCTGCTCGGGAAGCTTCCTGCCTCGAACAGCTCATCCTGGACACTGAAACGGGCACCGCAGGGGATGTACCAAAGAGCCCCGACCCGACAACAGGCAGCCACAGAAACACGGTGGTGAGAGGGTAAAACCCTTCCCCTGCTGCGAGCTGGAGGAGGTGAGCAGGACCACGACCACCAACAGCTGGACCCCGGCCCACCCACTGCCCTGCCAGACACAGGGTTGGTGCTTATCTCTGCCCTGATAACCAATCTCCCCTTCCCTGTGCCAGCCACCCACCTCCACACACCTCTGCTCAGCTCCCCCTTTGCTTATCAGCAGCTTTGACAGCAAATAAATTCGCTCCCAGTGCCAGCAGAGGCAGCTGGGATGTGGTACTGGGTAATCGTGGCACACAGACTGGCCCCTGAGCACAGCCAGCCCCAGGGAGGGTTGGTGCTGGCTGCAGAGGTGGGCAGCACCCATCAGGGTGTGAGGCTAAAACACATCTTGTGGTCTCAGCTCCTCCAGAGTGGGCTTGCCCCTTGTGCCCCGTGAGCAATGGAACTGGGATAACTGGCAGAGCCTTAGCACAGCTCATCCTGCCCCACAGGGCCATGCCAGCACAGGTGGGCACAGTGCAAACATTGCCTCTTTCTTTTTCTTTTCTTCAAAGCACTACAAATGCGCGGGGGGAGGGGGGGAGAGAAGAAGAAAGAGGAATTGCCTCTGAGATGTGGCTGGGGCTTGGTGGACAGGAGAGGGGATGTGGGCAGAACCATGACCTGCAGCCCCACCCAGCGTTGCCCCCTGGCCACATGGGCACATGCTGCTCACACTGGGCATCTGCAGATGTCCTGAGGGTGTCTATGGAGGCTCAGTGTTTTTCTTGCAGCTGCATCTCTTATATTGCTCCTTGGAGCACAGCCTCTTTACTACGCCTATAGAGAGGGGTCCCCATGCAGGCTCCTTGTCTAGACAACTACAGACCCCCACTCTGAACAACAAGGAGCAAGCTCAAACCCCTAAAAGCAGGAGAGAGACCTTGGGGCTTGGGTGGGAGCTGCTGCTTGTGCTGACACCTCCCTGCTCTCAGCCCTGCAGAGGAGCCCTGCAGGTGCACAGCACAGAGCCCACAGCACTGTGCCACCTTCCCCAGCCACACAGCCACCTCCTCTCTGAGCATTCCCCCAGCGCTGAGCTCCTTCCTTCTCCCTGTCACCCGTTCCTCAGGGCCACCCAGTTCCCCCCAGGTGGCACACAAGGGCTCTTGAGACCACCAGGCCAGCAGCATTCCCTGCAACCGATGCCAGCTGCAGCTCCCCAACCCAAGCCATGGGGAGCAGGCAAGGAGAGATCCTCTGGAGCAGGCAGGAGCAGGATCAGGCATGGAAAAGGGAGATCTTCAGGAACAGGAAAACAAGGGAAAACTCAAAGATTACCCAGAGAGAGCACAGGTGAGAGCAGGCCAGGGGCAGCAGTGCCCAGGTGTGCA
Organism: Tricholaema leucomelas; assembly: GCA_013400475.1. NCBI lineage: Eukaryota > Metazoa > Chordata > Aves > Piciformes > Lybiidae > Tricholaema lacrymosa > Tricholaema leucomelas. The sequence continues at coordinate 48,097 of WAAF01015688.1, read as the reverse complement.
GGGCTCTGCCAGCACCTCAAAGGGCAGCTTTGGGGAGGGTCACCCCAACTGGCAACTGGGTATAAAACTGCAGACTCAGGAGCAGGCTGCATGCAGCACACAAAGCTTAACCCCAAACTGCTCCTGCACAGGCCCTTTGCTGCCAGCCCAGGCACCTCCTGGCTCGCTGGCCAGGTCTAGGTAGTTTCAAGAGGATCTGAAGCAGAATCTTCTTGGGCCCTCCAAACCCATAGCTGGCATCTCTGAGGGATGCCCACATGTGCCAAGAGCTGCAAGGCCAACTGTCCAACCAGCAGCTTTACCAAGCTTGGGTGGAGGACACTGGGACCTGCTCGCCAGGCCACCTCCAGCCCAGTGGCCTCTGTGCCCAGGTACAAAGCAGGTCCTGCAGTGCCTGTGCCAGCTTCTTGAAGCCACCAAGGAGGATTTGGATGGTGACACACGGAGTGTCCTCCACCCCGAGAGGAGCAGCACAGTGAAGACAAAGGTGGGTGCCAAGTGTGTGGGTGGGACAGGAAGAAGGGTCTGCAGAAGGGTGAAGGGTGGAAAACGGTGCCAACATCACCTCAGCATCCTAGGGACCGTCTTGTCCCACCCTGTCTGGCTCCCGGCTGCCTTCAGGACCCATTCACCACGGGAGGATGGGCAGCAGCCCCTGCCCACCCTGTGCTGCTTGCCAGCGAGTGCCTTCGTGCACCCCAGGGCACCGACGGGTGGCACAAGCAGCTAGGCTGAGCCCTGGCAGTGCCGAGTACAGCATCTCCCCCACCTCCACCCAGCAGATGGGTGGTGGTATCCCTGTGCAAGGGGGCAGCCCCAGGCACCCCACCCCCGGCACACGGGGTGGGATTCTGAGACCAAGGGTGGGGACACCGCTCAGGTCCCGTCTGCCACCCCGGGACGCGGTGGCAGTTTTGCTGGGAGCCGAACCTGGCAGCCAAGGCAGGTCCACTCCCCTCATCCTCCCCCGGCCAGGAGCAGCGGGGCCGGGAGCTGCGGGCGCTCTGGTTCCTGAAAAGCCTCCTTCGGAACGGCAGGCTGTAATTTGAGGAGGGGGCACCGGCGCCCCGCGGCCCTGCTGAATGGAGCCTTTATGCGGCCCCTCTGGCGCGCAGCACATGTTTTCCTTGTGGACTCGCCTGACCTCACGGTGCGATGTAAAGGTGCATTTATGGCCTGGGCCCCCCAGCAAGGGCCGGGGCTCGGCTCTCCTGGCCGGGCGGGAGCGGCTGCGGGCGCTCTGCCACCCGTGCTGGGGCCAGCCTGGAGAGGTGCCAGGCCAGCACCAAGCCCAGCGCTGCGGTGCAGCTCGGCCCGAGGTGATGCCCCGCTCCGTGCTGCGCGCAGAGCGCTGGGGGCACGGACAAAGCGGTGCCAGCTGCCGCGGTTTTGTCCCCGGCCGGGCAGGCAGGATGTGACCCCGGACACGGCCAGGCAATGCCAGCACCCACCTTCTGAAGCCAAGCCCGAGGCTCCAGGAGCTGCCAGCTGTACCATCCCAAGCAGTCCGGAGCAGCTCCACCAGGATACCCACAGCATCGTGCATCCTGCCAGCCCAGGTTCGGCCGCGGGGGTGCAGGACCGGCCCCTCCCAGTGCAACCCGACCCCCCGAGGCACCCAGGACCGGCTGCCCACAACGGAACCGGCTCCGGGGATGCCGGATTGGCCCCCTCACAGCACCGATTCGATCCCCAGAAGCACCCAAGACCAGCTCCCCAGAGCAGAACCAGCCCCGGGGACTTCCAGGACCGGTCCTGGCGGCATCTTGGACCCACTCCCCGCAACACCCTCATCCTGCGGTGTGCAGGACCGGCTGCGGGTCGCTCAGAACCGGCTCCCCGCAGCAGGAGTGTCCCAAGGGCAGGGGCAGAGCCGGCCACGGTCTGCCCACGACCAGGTCCCCGCTTCAAGTCCGATGATCGGGACCGGCACCCCCGCTCCGGCCCCGTTCGGGCTCAGCTCCTCGCCGTTCGTCGGTGCCTCGCTCCCCCCGCCCCAGCCCCGCACAACTCGACTTTGTCTGGGACGGCGCCAGAGTAGCGGCTCGGGAGCGGACGGAGCAGGGAGCCGGTGCGGATCCCCCGGTCCCTCCGCATCTCTCCGCGCCCTCGGCCCCGACCCGCGGGGTCCCGTCCCGCCCCGCCACACCTGCCCGCCCTGCCGCTCCTACCCGCCGGCCCTGCAGACGTTCCTGCCGCGGGGGCTCAGCTCCTGCGCGGCTCCGCGGCTCGGCAGCAGCAGCAGCAGCAGCAGCGGCGGCAGCAGCAGCAGCAGCAGCAGCGGCTCGGCTCCGGCCCGGGCGCGGCGGGGCGGGCGCAGCCCAGGGGCCGCCATGGCCATCGGAGCGGCGGGGCCCGGCCTGACCCGGCCCATCCCATACGAGGCCGGGCGCTCTGCCGCCCCCACCGCCCGCCGCGGCTCCGCCGTGCCCGGTGCCCGCCCTGCCCCGACCGCTGCTCGGCGGGCGGAAGCCGCAGTGCGAGCTCCGCCGCCGCCTCCCCCGCGCCCCTCTCGGCAGCGGCGGGAGGGGCCCCGCCGCCAGCCAGGAAATTCCGCATTGGTTCCCCTGACGCCGGGCCAGGCTCCGGGGGCCGCCGACCGCCGCCTCCCCGCCGCAGGGAACCCGCCGCCCCGACGGCCCCGACCGGCCCGGCAGTCTCCGCCGGCGAGGCGGCCGCGGGGAAGCGGCGGAGGCTGTACTCCCGGCTTCCAGTTCAGCCCGGGGGTCCAGCCGCTCCCGGGTGCCCGGGAGTCCTGGGAGTCCAACGGCTCCCGGGGTCTGGACGTCCCCGGGGCCCGGCAGCACCAGGGCTGGGTTGTCGTTGTGCTTTGGCGGCTCCGGGAGCTCGGCAGCCCCGGGGATCCCGCAGCTCCAGGAGATCAACAGCCCTGGGTGACAAAGAGCACCGAGGTCCGGCTGCCCCCCTGCTCTGGCAGCTCCATCTCCCTGGCAGTCTCCTAGCCCCAGGTCTCGGCTGTCCCAGGCGTGCAACAGCTTCAGGATCCGTCTGACCTGGGGACCCAGCAGCTCCAGGGCTCCCACAGCCCTGGCTGCCCGACGAGCCGAGGTCCAGCTGTCCTGGGGATCGGGCAGCCTCAGACGTGTGACAGGACTGGGATGTGGCTGCCCTAGGGGTCCAGCGGCCCCGGCTGCCCCACAGTCAGGCTGTCTGGCTGTCCCGGAGGTCTGGTAGCCCCAGGTGTGTGGCAGACCCAAGGTCCAGCTGTCCTGGGGGGTCTGGCATCTGCACGTGTCCGACAGTCCCGGGTGTGTGCCCCACAGCCCCGGACCCAGCCCTGCAGGAGCTCAGCGAGCCAAGGGGCGCCTGCAGCAGCAGAGCCGAGGGGACATAGCCCTGAGCAGAACCACGAGGACACAACTGGGGCACACTGTGGGCACCTGTGCTGGTCTCACACCTCTAGCCCAGCAGGGCAGCCTGGCCAGTGAGCTTCTGCAGGCTGACTGCACAGCAGTGCTGATCGGGCAGGGGCTTCCTCGGCCACCGCCCTGTGCCAGCCGGCTCCTCAGCCTAGTGCTCACTGCAGGAGATGGCTCAAGCTTGTCTGACCTCCAGGGGTATCACAGAGGCACAGCACTGCCCAGGCTGGAGCAGACCTTAGAGATCATCCAGTGAGTGCCATCGTTAGGCTGACTCTGGCAAGTCACATCCCTAAGCTCCACACCTGCACAACTCTCAAACCCCTCCAGGGATGCTGACTTCAGCACCTCCCTGGGATGAGAACCCTTCAGTGAAGAGATTCTTCCTAATATCCTAACCTGAGCTTCCCTTGGCACAGCTGGAGGCCATTTCCTCTTGTTCTGGCACTGTTGCTTGCTTGAACAGACCAAGTACACCTCTGCACCCTCCTCTCAGGGAGCTGTAGAGAGGCACAAGGTCTCCCCTTAGCCTCCTCTTTTGGAGACCAAACACTCCCAGCTCCCTCAGCTGCTCCTCCCCACCCTGTTCTCCAGACCCTTCCCCAGCTTTGTTGCCCTTCTCTGGACCTGCTTCAGCTCCTCAGTCCTTGTTGTGAGGACTCAGTCTTCAAGATATGGCCTCAGCAGTGCTGAGTATAAGGGTAAGAGCACATCCCTGGGCTAGATGGTCCATCTGAGAGCTGTGTGGTGAAAGCATGGGTGCAGGACATCTATCAAGGGAGGTTCTCCTGCACCTGTGCTCAGCACTGCTCAGGCCACCCCTGGAGTGCTGTGTCCAGTTCTGGGCTCCTCCATTGCAGAGAGATGTTGAGGTGCTGGAAGGTGTCCAGAGAGGGGCAGCAAGGCTGGGGAGGGGCCTGGAGCACAGCCCTGTGAGGAGAGGCTGAGGGAGCTGGGGGTGTGCAGCCTGCAGCAGAGGAGGCTCAGGGCAGAGCTCATTGCTGTCTGCAGCTCCCTGCAGGGAGGCTGTAGCCAGCTGGGGTTGGGCTCTGCTGCCAGGCCCTCAGGGACAGAAGAAGGGGACAGAGCCTCAAGCTGTGCCAGGGCAGGTCTAGGCTGGATGTTAGGAGGAAGTTGTTGGCAGAGAGAGTGATTGGCACTGGAATGGGCTGCCCAGGGAGGTGGTGCAGTGCCCATGGCTGGAGGTGTTGAAGCCAAGCCTGGCTGGGGCACTGAGTGCCATGGTCTGGGTGATTGGGCAGGGCTGGGTGCTAGGTTGGGCTGGGTGAGCTTGGAGCTCTCTGCCAACCTGCTTGGTTCTCTGATTATCTCCCACCTGACAGCACAAATGGTTGCAGCAATTTCCTGCTGAGTGCTGGCTGCACCCAAGCAGCCATGGGCAGATGTGGACATCTCCCCTGGAGCTGGGGGGCTGAGGGGCACACACGGCTGAGATTTTCCTGTGGAAGTGGAGCCTCCATCACCCTGAGCAGGAGTTGGGCAGCATCCATCTGCAGAGGGTTAGGGGGGCCTGGGTGGTGTCCTGAGCACATTCCCAGCCCCTGGATCCCTTCAGTGAGCGTTTGGTGAGTTCTCAAACCAAACATCCTTCATTGTCTGCAATACACAGGGCTGGTCTGCAGGGCAACATCTCCCTCCAGCTCAAAGCAGACGTTCCCAGTGGGAATCCTGTGCTAGTTTGAGACCCACTGGAATATTTTAATGAGAAAGATCAGATGATAAGACTATGGCAAAGGAACAGAGCTGATGGCTGCTGCTCTCACAGGCCTGCTGAGGCGTGTCAGAACCAGAGCACAGACACAGCTAAGACAGAGTGTCAGGGTCTCTGTCTCTTGGAGCCTGTGTTTCTCCCTGGGCTTCTGTGTAACTAATCCTTCTGCTTCTACCCCCCCCGGCCCATCCTCCCAACTCACCTGCACGTAAGGCAGACTCTGGGACAAGGTAGAGGGGTGGACAGAAGGTGGAAGGGTGGTTGGGAGCCCCTGCTGGGGACTCTGGTTTCTGGGGGGCTGTTGTGTTTCTGCATCACCTCTGCCTTGTCTATTTCTGTCTCCAGCTATAAATATTGTAACTCTCTGCTAGTACCTTGTGCTGAGCTGTGAACACAAAGCTTCAGCCCTTACCTTCCAGCTGGGCTGAGTCTAGTCTGGCTGATTTCAGAAGAGCTGGGGGCAGGGAACTCCCAAACCATCACAAATCCCCTTCCTGTAGTGGCAGCCCTATGAAGCTGTGAGTGCAAGAGTCTCAGCCGCCTCCCGTGCCGTGCCCTGGGCAGCAGGCTGGGTGCAGTGCTAGGGGGGCTGGCAGATGCAAGCTCTTGCCACTGGCTTTCAGACACCACCCCAGAAGCCACCACCAGCCTGCCACTTTGAGAGCAGGGTTTGTAACGCCCTGGCCCAGGGTCTCCTCTGGCAGGGCAGAGCAAGCCCTTGGAAGATGCTGACAGCTGGTGGCCAGAGGCTGGAGGAGCTGTGAAGGTGCCACAGGGAAGAGGTGGCAGGAGGATTTCAGGTGCTCAGGGCAGGTGTTGTGCTCTGAGCTGGGTGGTGCTGCCAGGGCTGGAGGGCAGCACAGCCCACAGGCATCAGCCACCACTTTAAGAGGCAGAGTTTGTAACGTCCTGGCCCAGAGGCTCCTCTGGCAGGGCACAGCAAGCCCAGATGCCCCATGGAAAGGGCACACATGATGGCACAGCAGGGAGCAGCCAGGGTCCTGGGAAGGATCCCAGCAGGAAGCTGGGAAGGCAAAGCCCTGCACAACTCTGCTGCCCACAGAGCAACACTGCAACTGGGCCACTGCTGGGGACTCAGCTCACAGCCACAGAATCACAGAGGATGGAAAAGACCTGTGGGGTCTAACCCTAACCCAACCACCACTGCCACTGAACCACCTCCTGCAGCTCCACATCCACAGCCCCTGGAACACCTCCAGCCATGGGTACTCCACCCCCTCCCTGGGCAGCCTCTGCCAGTCCCAGACCACTCCTGCAGCAAAGAGATTGTTCCTCCTCTCCAACCTAACCCTCCCCTGGCACAGCCTCAGCCATTTCCTCTCCTCCTGTGGCTGCTTACCTGGGAGCAGAGCCCAGCCCCAGCCTGCCTGCAGCCTCCTCTCAGGGAGCTGTAAGAGCAAGGAGGTCTCCCTCAGCCTCCTCTTCTCCACACTGAACACCTCCAGCTCCCTCAGCTGCTCCTCCAAACCCCTCCTCAGCCTCATTGCCCTTCTCTGGGCACCCTCCAGCCCCTCAGTGTCTTCCCTGTGCTGTGATGCCCAGAACTGCACCCAGTGCTCAGGCTGTGGCCCCACCAGAGCCCAGTTAGAGGGGCACCATCAGTGCCCTTCCTGCTGCCCACACTGCTTTTGACCCAGGCCAGGCTGCTGGTGCCCTTCTTGCCCACCTGGGCACTGCTGGCTCATTTTCAGCCAGCTGTTCAGGTGGCAGTGCCCATGCCCAGGATTGCCCTTACTGTGTTCCCTGTGCCACGTCAGCAGGCTGTGGCTGATGTCCCACTGCCAGGGCCCTCAGTGCAGAGGAGAGCTGCAGTCCTTCACCTTCTCTAGGCTTGAGCCTTCAAATGCTTGTGTGGCCCAGGGGTTGCCCTCACCCCTCTGCAGCCCTTCCATGTGTGCCCAGCTCTCTGCTGTGTGTTGGGCAGCAGCACCAGGCAGCAGCATCCTTTGCCCAGCTTCTCCTGCCTCCACATCTCTGCCTACCCCTTTGCCCCATCCTGCTCACAGGACCCACTTGGAAGGTGATGCAAAGCTGGGCCAGGAATGTGAAGCCCACAGTGGCCTCTGTGCTGCGAGGAGCAAGGAGCTGCCTGGGGATGGTGCTCAGCAGCAGGCTGAGCCCAGCAGCCCTTTCTGTTGGGGAGAGCAGGCTGGGGAGGGTTAACTCCAAAGCTGGGTTTGGTGGTCACATCCCCATTCCTCCTCCAGCAGCTGTGCCCACCTGGAGCTGCAGTCTTGCTCCAGCTGTTTCCATAACTGGAGTGTGTCAGAAGGGCTGTAGTGAGTAGGTTGAGAGAGGTTCTCCTGCCCCTCTGCTCTGCCCTGCTGAGGCCACATCTGGAGTACTGTGTCCAGCTCTGGGCCTCCCAGTTCAAGAGAGACACAAAACTGCTGGAGAGAGTCCAGCACAGAGCCACAAAGGTGCTGAAGGGAATGGAACAGCTCTGCTAGGAGCAGAGCCTGAGGGAGCTGGGGCTGGGAGCCTGGAGCAGAGGAGCCTGAGAGGTGACCTCAGCAGTGGGTATCAATGTGTGCAGGTGAGTGCCAGGAGGAGCTGCCAGGCTCTGCTGGGTGGTGCCCAGGGACAGCACCAGGGGCACTGGGTGCAGGCTGAGGCAGAGGAAGCTCCATGGAAACATGAGGAGGATTTTTGCCCTGTGAGGGTGACAGAGCCTGGCACAGGCTGCCCAGGGGGGCTGTGGAGTCTCCCTCTCTGGAGATAGTCAAACCCTGCCTGGATGTGTCCCTGTGGGATCTGCTCTGGGTGCTCCTGCTCTGGCAGGGGGCTTGGGCTGGATGAGCTTGGGAGGTCCCTTGCAGCCCCTGGCATTCTGTGACTCTGTGATTCCCTTCCTATCCCACTCTTTCCACCCCCTCCTCACTGTGCCATGCTCCCCTCTGGTCTGCACCCTCACACTTTGCCTCTCCTCTCCTCCCTCCTCTCCGTGTTACAGAATCACAGAACTACCAGGGTAGGAAGGGACCTGAAGGATCATCTGGATCCTACCCTCCCTGCCCCGGGGGGGTACCAGGTCTCACCCAGAGCAGGGCAGGGCTTGGGCTGTTGGCAGGCAGAGAGCTGATCCCTTGGCAGATGCTGACAGCTGGCGGCCAGCGGCTGGAGGAGCTGCGGCAGGAGGATTTCAGGCGCTCAGGGCAGGTGTCGTGCTCTGAGCTGGGTGGTGCTGCCAGGGCTGGAGGGCAGCACAGCCCACGGGCATCAGCCACCACTTCTGCCTGCCCCTCTGGTGCCAGCAAGGCTGTTGCTGGTGCTTTGATGCACAGCAGGCTCTCTGCTTTCCAGTAGGGCTCCTTGGTCAGATTCCAGCCTGGAAATGCTTTGCCAGTTGCTTGCCTCCTGTGGGACCGGGGCTGGAACACCCCACAGAGAGAAGCCCCCTCCCCCCCGCCCCCTCCCCCCTCGGCACCCTGGGATTCCTGAGCAGAAAACTAAGGCAAAGGAGGTTGCTTTGGGGATGGTTCCAAAGTCCTCACAGATGCTTCAGAGGGCAGGACTGTGCTGGCAGGACTGAGCTGGGGCACAGGGCATGAGGAGCTGCCAGCAGCCTGCAGCACGGGGCTAGGCTCTGCTCCTCGGAAGAAATCCTCCCTCACTGCTCCTGCAGGGCAAGGCTGCTGAGGAGGCTGCTGCAGGGGCTCGGGCTCCATCCCCTTGCACGGTCCCCTGCCACCATGGTCAGCAGCCTTGTGAGCCAGCAGGCTGCAGCCAGGGCTGCTGGGGTGCCCCCCACAGCTTCATGCCTCTTTCTCTTCGGGTCGGGCAGAAAGCAGGTTCTGGGGAGAGGCTGAGCTACAGAGAAGGCCTGGATGGGTCACTGCAACCAGAAATAGAAACAGCAGCTGAGGTTGTCTGGCTGAGATTTGGGTTGGAAGGGACCTTAAGGATCGGCCAGCACCAACCTCCTGCCATGGGCAGGGACCTCTCACTCCAGCACAGGCTGCCCAAGGACTCATCCAGCCTGGTCTTGAACACCTCCAGGGAGAGGGCAGCCACAGCATCCCTGGGCAACCTGTGCCAGGGTGGGCAGAGGCCAATAGGATGAAATTTAACAAGGCCAAGGGCAGGGATCTGCACTTTGGCCACAACAACCCCAAGCAATGCTACAGGCTGGGGACAGAGTGGCTGAGAGCAGCCAGGAAGAAAGGGACCTGGGGGTACTGGTGGATAGTAGGCTGAAGAGGAAGCAGCAGTGCCCAGGTGGACAAGAAAGCCAATGGCATCCTGGGCTGGCTCAGGAGCAGTGTGGGCAGCAGGACAAGGGAGGTTCTTGTGCCCCTTTGCTCAGCACTGCTCAGGACACCCCTGGAGTGCTGTGTCCAGTTCTGGGCTCCTCCATTGCAGAGAGATGTTGAGGTGCTGGAAGGTG
>WAAF01015688.1:0-36117 GCA_013400475.1 Tricholaema leucomelas | reverse complement strand
CCTCGTCCTGACATTACCAGACCTTGTCAATAGTCCCTCCCCAGCTCTCCTGGAGCCCCTTTCAGCTCCTGCAAGGCCACTCCAAGCTCTCCTGGAAGCCTTCCTCTCTCCATGCTGCACAGCCCCAACTCTCTCAGCCTGTCCTCAGAGCAGAGCTGCTGCAGCCCTCTGAGCATCTTCGTGGCTCTGCTCTGGACTGGCTCCAGCAGTTCCATGTCCTGCTTGTGCTGGGGGCTCCAGAACTGCACACAGGACTGCAGGTGGGGTCTGAGGAGAGCAGAGCCAAGGGGCAGAATCCCCTCCCTTGCCCTGCTGCCCACACTGCTCTTGCAGCACAGGGTTGCTGTCTGGGCTGCACTCACACTGCAGGCTCAGCTGCAGGGTAGGGCAGCTCAGAGATGCTCTTGGTCCTGCAGAGCCCAAGGGGAGCCCAGGAAAAGCTGCCCCTGACCTGAGGCACTGAAAGCTTGCAGGGTCAATGTCCTCCAGGTAGATCTCAGAGTGGGGAGAGGTTCTCCCACTGCTGTGCCCCTTGTTAGCCACGGAGTTGTCCTGTTCCATCTCCAGGGTTCCCAGCTGAGGCCCATCATAGACAGCTCCAGAGGTTTTCCAGGCCCAGGGAAGTTCAGCCTCCCCCTGGCTCCTTCCCCCAAGCCCTGGCCCCAGCCCAGGCCCAGGTGTACAGCTGGACAGGGTGGAGAGCAGCACTAATGCCTCCCTGAGAGCAGGGCAGGGAAGCAGAGCCTGGGCTGCCCAAGAACCCCAGCAGAGAGGCTGGAGCAAGAACAGGTCTGATTTAATCATCACCATCCTCTACAAATCCAGTGTAGAGCAGAGCTGAGCTGTGGCCTGGCTCCTGTGCTCCCACAGCACTGCCCCTGCCTGCAGCACAGCCCTGGGCCATGGGCAGGAAGGAGACAGTGCAGGGACAGTGCAGGGACAGGGACAGCCCTCGGCTGTGTGTCCGAGGATGGACAACTCCAGGCAGCTTTGGCTCTTCTTAGCTCAGTGGGTGGCAGAGAGCTTGGTCCTGCCCAGGACCAGCCCAGGTCTGGTCAGTGCAAAGCTGGAGAGCAGGCAAGTGGTGGCTGCCCGGGGACGGGCGGGGGGGGCTGACCCTGCCCTGGCCACAGGGCACTGTGGGCTCTGCCTTGGCATCTGCCTCCGCGGAGCTGCAAGAGACCAAGCCCTGGCAGAGGCCGGAGGAGCTTCTGGCTGAGGCCAGCTTGTGTCCAAGCCACCCTGGACCTGAGCCTATGACACCAAGCAGGCAGCCAAATCTGCTCCTGCGAGCTCCTCAGGGGAATCCCCAGGCACAGGGGAGCCCCAGCCGAGCCCACAGGGCGGGCACAGCTCCAGCGCCCCCGGGACAGCAGGGGGCATCCCATGGGCATCCCAGCTGGGACACCCTCCAGCAGCGCCCTCCAGAAGGGGTACGAGGTTCAAACAGCAACAAGGACGAGTCCCCTCCCGGGGCAGAGGGGCAAACCGCAGCAGAGCTGGGACGGGGCCGGCGGCAGCGGTGAGGGCGGCAGGCGGGGGGCGGCCGCCCGGGCTGGGGGCACGGCCGAGGCTAGCGCCCGGGGCTGAGGAGGCTCCCGGCCAGGAGCCGCCTCTTGACCTCCCGCCAGAGCAGGTCCCGCTCCCGCGCCGCCCGCTGCAGGAAGCCTCTGTTCTCCTGCGCCCGCCGCGCCAGGTAGGGCAGCGCCTCCCGCACCGGCCCGTACGGCACATACTTGTACACGGGGAAACCGGCCTGGCCTGCGGGAGGGGAGAGGGGAGCAGAGGAAAAGGGGAGAGGGGGGGAGAGGAAAAGGGGAGAGAGGGGGAGAGGAAAAGGGGAGAGAGGGGGAGAGGAAAAGAAGAGGGGGAAGAGAGGGAGAGGGAAAGGGGAGGGGGAAGAGGAAGAGGAAAAGGAAAGGGGGAAAGAGGGAGAGGAAAAGGGAAGGGGGGGAGAGGGAGAAGAAGAAAAGGAGGGGAAGAGGGAGAGAAGAAAGGAGGGGGTAAAGAGGGAGAGGAAGAAAGGAGGGGCAGAGGAGAAAATGGGGGTGTCAGGAGGTGCCTTCCTTCCCTTGCAGCTGCCCCTGTCCCCCAGGCTGTGCCAGTGCAGGGACACTGCAGCACCATGAGCCTGGGGACACACAGAGGGCTCCACAGGAGGAGGCTGGCATGTTCCAAGGTCACCAGGAGCTGGCACTGTCACAGCCAGCACAGTGCCAATGCCAGCGACCTTCAGCCAGAACCATCCTGGGCACACATTTGTCCAGCCTGACGCTGGGGATCAGGCAGCCAGACCCTGCCCGGGAGGCTGCGGTGGCCACCCTGGACACCTGCCCAGACCACCTCCTGCTCTTCTGGCCTTGGGTCTCTGCTCTGCACACCAGTGTGGGAAGGGGGAGCAGCCCCTGAGCTGCCATGGGCCACCTGGGCTCTTACATGCCCATCTGTCCTTGCATGCCCCAGTATCTGGGCACCTGGGAGCTCTGCCACACTGCCTGGGCCAGCAGCAGAAGGAAGGACAAAGGTCACACAAAGGTGGTTGCCACCCTGGCAGTGAAGAGCCCAGGGCTTGGTGTGCACCTGCAGCAATGCTCCCAGCCCCAGGTGGCACTGAAGGAGTTTGCTGCCTGCCAGCAGCAGGCTCTGGCCGAGCCAGGAGTATCCCGATCTGAGCTGGCAGTGCCAGGCAGGAATGTCCCTGCCCAGCCATTGTGGTCCCACGGAGCCCCCGGGAGACAGCTGTGAATCTCCATCACCTCCTCCCCAGACCTCACATAGGGGTCACAGCATTCCCCACAACAGGGGACAGGCTACAAGGCACTGTCCTGGGCCAGCCCTGCTCTGACACAGCCCTGGCCTGGCTCCATCCATCCCTCAGATCTCAGAGCAGCTGCCCAGGCAGACCCCAGGGGTCAAGGTGGGGCAGGAGTGTGCCCACCCAGTGCCCCCCGCTGCCAGCACTCACCCAGGGGGAAGGTGATATGGTCACACATGCCCAGCAGCTGCCCGAAGCACACCTTCTTCTCCGAGGGGTGGATGCCAAGCTCCATCATCCTGCCAGCCAAGCCTCGGCGTTAGGCACAGTGGAAAGGGCTGAGCAGGCAGTGCCAGCGCGTCCCACCCGAGCAGTGGGGCGCAGCTCCCGGGGCAGGGGCACAGCACTGCCCAACTCCCACATGGGTGCTGGCAGGTGAGGCCTTGAGGGGTCTGTCTGCAACCCAGGCTGGGGAATGAGCTCAGCTCTGTGACCACCACAGGCCCCCACCCTGCAGGCCAGCTCCAAGCCCCAGCTGAAGCCTCGAGCACCAGCTGGGAGCCACGACCCTGCCGGGTGAGCAGGGAGAGGACCTGACCAGCCACAGCACATCTGGCCACAGCTGTGCCCTTGAGCCCCCAGCCCCTGCCACGTCCTGGCGCCTCCCCCGTGCCCACCTGCGCAGGGTGAATCTGACTGTGTCCTCGTTGTGGGTGGCCACCATCACGTTGGCCTTCCTGCTCTGCCTGATCTCCTGCAGGATGTAGTCCAGGCACCTGCAGAGGACAGCGAGGGGCTGCACTGCCAGGCTGGCCCGGCCCGTGCCCGGCGCAGGGCAGGGGCTGCGGGCAGAGGGTGCCCCCCACCTGTGGTACATCTCGTTGGTCTTCTCATAGCTGGGGTTGACAGGGTCCTCATAGCCAATCCTGGCTGCCCTCTCCCGTTCTTGGTCCATGTAGGCACCACGGACCAGCTTGGCGCCAAAGTGCCAGCCCTCCCGGCGGGACAGCTCCACGTCCACTGTCACGTTGTCGTAAGCCTCCTGGGCAGCAGAAGGAAGAGATGGCACCAGGGCATCTCGCCAGCACCTCGTGCCAAGGCCTCCATGCAGCAGGCCCCTCCTGCCCAGCGCCCTGCCAGCCCTCACCCTCAGGTAGCACTGGTAGGTGTTGAAGATGATGGGCTGGTGCCCGTTGAAGCGCCGCTGCGTCTCCAGCGCCAGCTGGCTGATGGCTGGCTGGAAGTAGCTCTGCTCTGCGTCCACCATCAGCCTCACACCCTTCTCTGTGGCTCTCTGAGGGGCCAATGACACACAGGTGGGCTTCGTGGGGCCACCTGCTACGTGCCCAGCACCCATGTCTAGCCCAACCCCCTGCCAGTGCCCCCTTACCTTGGCCAGGACCTCCAACCGCTGCAGCACCCTCTGCATCTGCAGATCCTCCTCCTCGGTGAAGCGTGACAGCAGAGGCTCAAGCTGCCTGGTCTGAGAGGAGCAGAGCTTGTGCCACCCTGCCCATAGCCACTGGGGGCCCAGGCAGACAAACACCTCCCAGAGGCTGCCCGTCCCCAGAGCTGCTGCCCACCCTACCCCCAGCACCCAGCGGCCAGCTCAGCGCGCACAGCGCCCACCACGCCAGCCTGGGAGCCCGAGGTGGTAGATCACAGCATGGCCAGCACCGATGCCAGCCACCATCAGAGCTACCAGGCAGGGCCTGGGGGGCAGCAGACCCACACCTTGCTTCCTCAAGCTCCCACTGTGGGGCTGCCCCACAAGTAGCATAGATGGGTACCCACCTGCACGTTGGGGACGAGCAGGGGCTTGGAGAGCTTGGTCCGGATGTCCATCAGCCTGTTCCAGTCCAGCAGGTCCACAGTGCTGGGGACAAAGAGCCAGGTCCGTGCTGGCCTGTTGCAGGTCTCACCCAGCTCCCAGCCCCCACCAGCAAGCAGGTGTCCAGCACATGCCACCCTGAGCTGTCTTGGCACTTCCACCCAAGCCTTCTCTGTGCTCAGTTGCTGTCCTGGGCCAGCCCTGGCATCTGAAGACCTCCCCCTGCTGTTGTGCCACTGCCCCAGGAGCAGGGACAAGGTTCTCCAGGCCACAGGCAGCTTACCCACTCATGCCCAGCTTCTCTCCTGTGAACCACTGCTGGCTCTCCTCCTTGGTGGCGATGCCAAGGTTGGCCAAGGCCTCCTGCCACCAAAAAGAGCACCAGTGTCAAGGGGCCACAGGGGTTCAGAGAGTGCATCGTGTTGGAAGGGACCCTCCAAGGGCATCTCGCCTGACCCCCCTGCAGGCAGCAGGGACACCTCCAGCCAGAGCACCCAGGGCCACAGCAAGGCTGAGCTTGGATGTCTCCAGGGATGGGGCTTCAGGCTCAGGGCTGCTCTGGGACCTCTACAGCCACTGGCAATGCCCAGCAGCACAGACTCCTCCTTCAGACACCACCTGCCTCACCTGCAGCTTCTCCAGCTCCAGCTTGATGCCCAGTGCTGGCTGCCCAGCCTGGCCCTGCTCCACAGCCATCTGCTGGAAGAACCTTCTCCACTTCACCAGCACCTCCGAGAGCCGCACCTGTGGGCACAGGGCTGCTGGGGCAGGGCTCTGCAGGGCCTCTGCAGACTCTGACTCTGCAGCAGGGCTCCTTGACCAAGCTGGGGCCAAAACCTCCACACCCTCACCTTGGGACCTGTAAAGTTCTGTGCTCTTTGTGCACTCTCAAACATTGAGGCAGGGTCTCCAGAGTGGTGTGGGCGCACAGCTGGCAGCCTCTTGCTGCCCACTACTCTGTCATCAGTAGAGAAGCCACTGCAGCAAGCCTGGCACCCTAAAGCCCTTGCAGATGCCTCCTCTGTGGCACCAGGCTCTGCCTAATCTCACCCTGGTCCCAGCCCTGCCACTCACCAGGAACTGAGGGCTGCTGCAGAGCAGTGTTGGGCACACAGCTGGCAGCCTCTTGCTGCCCACACTCTGTCATCAGTAGAGAAGTTACTGCAGCAAGCCTGGCACCCTAAAGCCCGTGTAGCTGCCTCCTGTGTGGCACCAGGCTCTGCCCAACCTCACCCTGGTCCCAGCCCTGTCACTCACCAGGAACTGAGGTCTGCCCAGCGCCGTCATCTTGATGGCCGAGAAGCCATTCTCTGAGCTGCCACCTGCAGAGAGCCACAGAGTCAGAGCTGGCCCCAGAGGTGCACTGGTGGCCTTCAGGGGCCCCAGCAGAGCTCAGGACACGTCGGGCACTGACCCGAGGCATCGATGCAGTGCAGGAAGGTCTCCATGTGCTGGTCACACTTGGCCTCATCGGTGTGGGCGCTGCTGGCCCCACCACGCTGACCCCCAGCGCCTGCCTGGGCTCGCTGCTGCCTCTCCCTTTGCTCTGCTCCTGGGGTGGAAGAGATGGAGATGGCCACGCAGCCCTGCCAGCTCCTACAGGCCTGCCCAGGAGCTTCTGCCGTGGGTGCAGAGGAGAGGGGCTCTGGCTTGGACCTCAAAGGAGCCCTGAGGGCTGCAGTGTGCCCTGCCTGCTCTGTTGTCCAAGCAGAAGCTGAGCCTTTGCTGAAGAGGCAGAGCTGGCCAAGAACCAAGATGTTCCTCATCCACCCTGTTTTGAGGCTGTGGGAGCTGAGTTCTTCCCCCACAAGTGAACCTCCAGGCTGTCTCCTGTCAGCAGGAGAGGTTGAGTCACTCACCTCTCATCTTCTGGGCTGCAGAGGTGCCGGAGCTAAGAAGAGAAACAGGGAAGATAAGGGCCAGGTCAGCAATCCCCTGCAACCCCCTGCTGGTGGCCAGGGCGGCTCTTGAGGCCCCCCCTGCTGCCAGCCTGGCACTGGAGCCTGCTCTTCCCTCACTATCCCAGCACCAACGGCTCGAACGCTGCTCAGTGTGAGCTCTGCTGGCAGCTCAGGTGCCCCAGACCCACCTGTGCAAGGCAACAGGGGCCCAGCGTCCAGGCAGCTGTTACCTGGAGGCACTCAGCAGCACAGGGAGGATGTCCTGTCCCAGGGCCTGGAGCTGCTCTCCAGCAGCCCATCCTGTGCAAGGACAAGGTCAGCCCTGCTGGGGCTGGATGCTCTACCTTCAGCAGCCTGCAGTTCTGGCTGTGGTGGCACCAAGGCTCACTTCAACATCTGCCCACCTTGCGGGCACCAGCAGCTGGACCACGAAAGCAACAAGTCCCTCCAGAGCCAGGGTGCACCCAGCTGCAGCATGCCTCATGCTCCCCTGTGCCTTGGCATCAGCCAAGGGATCACAAGCAAGGTCTCAGCTGTCACTGCTGACCTCAGAGGTGACTGCCAGCCCAGGCCCTTCACCGCGGAGATAACAGAGCTGTGACAGCCTGGGGGATGCTGGCCAAGTCATCAGACCCTCCTTGAGCCTGAGCAGCTAAACCCTCTTGGTGACAACCCAAATGCAGCCTGCAGATGCAGAGGAAACACTGCCAGCCCTTGAAGAGCAGCCCTGAGTGGCAGCAGAGCCATATCCTCCAGGAGACCTCTGCCTTGGCATAGCTGTGCCCAGGCTAACAGACAGGCAGCAGGGCCAGAGGAGATTGGACAGAACCACAGAGGCTTGTGGCATGGTCCCAGAACACGTTGTCCCTCGTGGAAACCCTGTGATGGGGATTAGGGGCTGCTGGAACAAGCAGAGCTGAGCCCCACACTGCTCAAAGCCCAGCAAAGCCTGCTCTGAGCCAGGGGAGGGCAGGCAGAGCTGCTGGGGAGCAGCAGCACCGGCAGCAGCAGGCTCTGCTCTGTCAATCTGCTACCCTGAGGACAGGTCGAGAGCTTTTTGCCCCCAGAGAGAGGGGGGTGGGGGAAAGGAAGGAGGAGACCTCATCAAGCCAGGGATGGGATGTGACAGCAAAGCTGACAGTGGGTGGCAGCTCTCAGGATGGAAGGAGGCAGCGTGAGGCAGGGGAGGGCTCTAGCTGGACACACTGCTGTGACCTGAGGATATGCTGAGAGGGGTCACAGACTGCACTGGGCTGGAAGGGACCCTCCAAGGGCATCTTGCCCAACCCTCTGCAGGCAGCAGGGACACTCACACAGAAGTCACAGCAACAGGCAGGTTGGCACAGCTCCTCAGGAGCACCAAGCCCAACCTAGAACCCTGCTCTGCAAGAGTCACCTTAAACCACAGCCCCAAGCACCACAGCACAACCACCCTGAAGCACAGCCAGGCTGGGGGACTGCACCAGCCCCTGGGCAGCTCATCCCAGCCCCTGAACGCTCTGACCCTCACCAACCCTTTCCTGCTGTCCAATCTGAGCCTCCCCAGGCTCAGCCTGAGGCCATTCCCCCTTGGGCTGTCTGCAGCTCCCTCGGGGCAGAGCCCAGCAGCAGGGACAGCTCCAGCCAGAGCAGGCTGCAGAGTGACACAGGNCCAAGCTGCACAGCAGGTCCCAACCCCAGCACAGGACAGCTCTGAAGCCCAGGGCACATCTTGGATCCAGCACCCAAAGGGTTGGACTGGATGACCTTTGGAGGTCCCTTCCAACCCAAACCATTCCATGACTCCATGACCTGGGCAGCTGGGGACAAGGGGTGGTGAACAAAGCCTCCTCTGACCTCCGCAGGATGCCTGCACTCCACTGGCCCAGCAAAGCACCCTCGACTGTGAAGTGTTTGGCGTTGCAGCAGGCACACGGAGCCCTGCCAGTGCATTCCTGCGGCGGGACTGCTCCCAGCCCTTCCTGCCCGCAGGGGGCACGCAGAGCGGTGCCATGGGGCTCAGCTTCATTCTTCTGCAGCAAGCAAAACACAGGAAGCTCCTTCCAGCTGAAGAAACAGCTCTTCCTGGATGTCATCTGCTCTCTCTGCAATGTTAGTCTTGGCCAGCAGAGCCATTCCTGCTGCTTCACCCCCGCCGACTCGTGCCCACCTGCAAGCCAAGCCTGCCAGAGCAGCACACAGCCCCAGGCACTGCCCAAACGCTTCTGGCAGGCTGCAACCAGAAAGGAGCCACCTGCACAAGGTATGCTCAGGACCTGGGAGCTGCCCTTCACCCAAAGCGTGCACACAGCAGGACCTGCAAGGGCTGCAAAGCAGGTTATGAAGGCTGAGAAGGGTGATGCAGCTGGCACAGCAGGCTGGGGGTGGTCAGGAAGGGGGCAGGCTCCAGTGACACCATCTCAGGAGGAGCACAAAGGTTCCCCTGGCAGGAATAAGCAGGCAACAATCCATTCCGGCCTGGTGGTTACCAGGAAGGTGCCACAGGCACAGTGTCAGTAAACGAGGGTCAGCAGGGACAAGAGCAGAGTCCTGCAGCTGGGCAGGGAGAAGACACTGCAGCAGTGCAGCTCAGGAGGTGACTGCTGGAGAGCAGCCCTGGGGACAAGGCCCTGGCAGTGCTGGGGCACAACAAGTGCTGCATGGGCACCAATGTGCCCTGCTGGCCAAGAAGGCCAATGGGCACCTGGGGGGCACTCAGAAGAGGGTGGCCAGCAGATCCAGGGAGGTTCTCCTGCCCCTCTGCTCTGCCCTGCTGAGCACACACCTGCAAGGGTGCACCCAGTGCTGGGCTCCCCAGGGCAGGAGGGACAGGGATCTGCTGCAGAGAGGCCAGGGCAGGGCTGCAAGGGTGCTGCAGGGCCTGAGCACTGCCTGAGGAGGAGAGCTGAGAGCCCTGGGGCTGCTTAGCCTGCAGAGGAGAAGGCTGAGAGGGGACCTGAGCAGTGTCTGTCACTAGCTGAGGGCTGGGGGCAGCAAGGCAGGCACAGGGACAGCCTCTGCTCACTTGTGCCCTGGCACAGGACAAGGGCACTGGGTGCAAACTGCAGCACAGGAAGCTGCAGCTCAAGGGGAGGAAGAACTTCTTGGCTGGAAGGGTCCCAGAGGCCTGGCACAGGCTGCCCAGAGAGGTTCTGCAGTCTCCTGCTCTGGAGCCTTCCCAGCTCTGTCTGGATGTGTTCCTGTGCCACCTGTGCTGGGCTCTCTGCTCCTGCTCTGGCAGAGGTGGACTGGAGGCTCTCCAGGGGTTCTTTCCCACCCCTCCATCCTGGGATCTGTGAAACGGGGCTGGCAAAAGGCATAAGAAGCATCAGGGAGAATCTGTCCCTGAATCCAAAGCAAAATGATCACACCAAGCCCAGGCCGAAGCTGTGAGCGATGCTCAAACCCCTGCAGGCTGGAACAAAGCAGAGCTGTTGGCAGAAGCCCTTCAAGTCTGCCCAGTGCATGAGCTGCCAGGAGGCACCAGCCCAGGCCCACTGCAGGACCTCCTTGCACAGCTTCAAGCTAAACAGCAACCACTGTGTGATCCCTGCAGCCCCTGCTGGCAGAGCACTGGGAGAAGGGGAGGCAGTGCCTCTGGGAGGCTGATTGGCCAGGCTGGATCATTAGTGCCACCCTGGGGCAGGTACCAAGTGTCCACCCAAGAAATCCCTAGAGGAAGCAAAGTCCACGAGCCGTGTGGCAGAGCCACCCTGGGTGCCTGGCAGCCCTCGGGGGCAGGGCTGTCCTTACCCAGGCTCCTCACCTCCTGGCTTGAGATGCCCATGGGATGGCAACGGCTCCAAGGGGACCACAACCTGCCCCACTAGTGGAGGGCTCCTGGTTTCACTCCACAGGCAACAGAAGCCCCTGCCCAGCCACACTGCTGCCTCTCCACACCCCACCCAGGGCTGCACCCACCCCCAAGCCCCCAGCCCACCTACTGCCCCTGGCAGCAGTGCCCAAGCTCTGTGTCGTGATGACTTAGCAGCAACCTTCAGCATGTGGCCAAGGACTCTTGGTACAGGCAGGCAGAGATCTGGATGCCAGCCCGGGCAGGGCAGGGCAGGTATGAGCCTGCAGCTGGCAGAATCCATCAGCGCCTGCCTGAGCTGCGGTGGTGCTCCCAACCCTGCTAGAGTGGCCAGGGCCCACTGCTGGGCAGGAGAGGGCATCTCCCTGCCGCTGTCTCCAGGAGAGCAACAGCAGATGGCACCACGAGACCAAAGAAATCACTGCCTGCCCCTGGTTTGTATCTCTGCTGCCCAGCTGGCAGTGGGGTAAAGCCCTCAAGTGCTCACAGGAGGGACAGATGCAGCTCTGGAGTCCGGCAGCCGCCAGCCCTTGACTGCTGCCCGTTTCCCTCACTCGGTTTGGCACCATCCCTGGCAGAAACAGTGGTGATTTGGAGGTTTGCCCCTGAGCAGAACAAAGGAAGACCCAGAGCAACGCTTGGCCTGGTCCAACACATCCCTCTCAACGCTACTGACACCCCCCTGAGCTTGTTCCCTGCTCCATGACATGCCCGGGTTGATCTCCAGGCTGGCATTCCCACCCCATGGGGGCACAGACAGTGCAGACAGCTCCGGTACCTGCCTTGCTGTGAGCAGGCAGAAGCCTGCTTGTGAAAGCCTTCGGTGGCCAACCACTGCCAAGCACTCAGCACTGGCACAGCCAGACCAGGGAGAGCAGCAATGCAAACAGCACCACTGCCACCTCTGCCCCAGGGTGGTGCAGAGCAATGTGCCCAGACGATGGCTGTGTGCCCAGGGAAGAAAGCAGCCCCTCCAGGAAACATCACTGTTGGCTTCAGAGGAGCCACCTCCCTGCTCGGGCTGCAGAGAGGAGCTTGGAACCTTTCATGTAGGAATGATGAAGTTTGCAGCTTCACCTGCAAGGAGCTGGGATGGGCACAGCTCCGCTCCCCACCGAGCGCCCTCGCAGCGGCAGTGACCGCCAGAGCTGCTTGGGGCCGGGCAGGACCTTAGCCCTGATGGGGATTTCCAGCAGCACTGGCAAGGGGCAAGAGAGAGTCCCTGATAAGCAGCAGGTGGGGAGCAGAGATAAGCCTCTGGTGGCAGCTGTGAGGAGTCCAGCAGCAGCACCTACATCACCAACCACATCACCCCACAGCCCCGCTGGCAACCCCGCCCAAAGGCCATTTCTGCCGTGGTTTGAGTGCGTGGCAGCTGGCACCTGGCTGCCACAGGGGCACGGACTTGTCACAGCCTCGTGCTGCATGACCAGCCCTCACCCTCTGGCAGGGCCACCTTGTCCTGGGTGTAGGGAACACAACACCCACCCTGGGGTGCCAGCCAACAACTCACTGATCAGGCAAGCAGAGGTGCCTGGAAATGAGTCTGAATGGTGGAACATTACTGCTGGCTTCGGGCCAGAGCTGCCCTTGGCAGGGGGCAGCAGGCAGGGAAGGCTGCCCAGGGCTGGGGGCACAGTGCAGGAAGGAGCTGTGACCCGGGTAGGGGGGCAACCCCACCGGGAAGGAGGTGGAAGTGGTGGGGACAGCACCCCGGTGTGTGCATGGTGCGGGGGTGGAGGGGACAGGACCCTGAGGGAAGAATAGGGGTAGGGAAGGTGGCAGCATCTCAGGGTGGGGTAGGAGAGAGACAAGGGGGGGGCTGCAGCACACCACTGCATGCAGTGGTGGGGGGAGGAACGACAGCATCCCAGCGGGGGTAAGGGAAAGGGGGTGGCAGCCACTCAGTGAGGGTCGGAGAAAGGAGGGGTAGGTCATTCTCTTCCGACCTGGTCGGTTCTACGATTCTATGAAGGTGGCATCCCAGGGGGAAGAGGAAAGAGGGGTGGGCGGGGGGAGGCTGCCCCTCGGCGGGCACAGAGGCGTGGTGTAGGGAGCACGGAGGGAGCCTTCGTCCCAGCGCGGGGTCGCGGGTGGGGGGCAGCAGGCTGTGTGCGCTGGGGTGTTAAGTGGGACAGGAGCCCTGGGAAGGCGACGGAGGCCCGGAGCGGGGGGGGAGGGGGCAGCACCCCGCGAGTTTGGGGCGGGTGGAGGGCGGCTCCCGGGGGCGGGGCTGTGACGCACGACAACCCCAGGGCCCAGCCAATGGGAGCGGGGGGTTGGGCGGCGACAACCAATAGCAGAGCGGCCAAGTCCCGCGCCCGCGCTTGGCGCCCGCCGCGCCCCCTGCCCCGGTTCGGCCCCGGCTCGGCCCCCGGCCCCGCACTCACTGCCGCTCCGAGTCCAGGTCCTTCTCCACGCTGTAGTCCAGCACGGCGCCCACGCCGAAGGCCTGGTTGCGCCGGAGGAGCGGTTTGATGGCCTCCTGGTCCTCCCCGGCCACGAACTGCCCGTAGAAGGTCATCTTCATCAGCCGCTCGAACGTCGCCTGCCCCAGCACCCGCTGGCATAGCTGCAGCAGCTGCGGGACAAAGGCAGCTCAGCGCCCGCATCGGTAGCCCCCCGGAACGAGGAGAGCCCCCACCACGGGCAGCCTCCCCGAGCGGGCAGCCCCTTTACTCCGCCGGGGCCCGGCACTGCCTCTGAAGCGGGCACCCCCGTGCCCGAGACCGGCAGCCCACCTCGGGACGAGAAGCTCCCCTAGGTGCGGGACCGGCAACCGCCCCCAGGCTGGCAGACCCCTGGGCTGTGCAGACTCCCAGGCCTGACTCCCTACCCGGAGGGGCAGGCCCCTTGCCCAGAACCGGCATTCTTCTCGCCCCCTGCTCCCCGGAGGAACAAGGCCCCCGCTAAGTCCGAGACCGACAACCTCCGGAGTGGGCACTCCTCCGGCCCAGCTGGGTCCGGCTGGACTGGGCACCCCCTGCTCGACAGCGGCAGGCCGCTGGAGCGAGAACCTTCTCGGCCAGCCCGCCCTCCCCCGCGACCGGCTCCCCTCCGGGGCTACCGGCAGCTCCCTGCACGGCAACCCCCATGCCCAGGACTGGCACCCTCCTTGCCCTCTCCCGGTCCCGCCCAGCTGGGGACCAGCACTCCCTCCCCCGGAGCAGGCAACTCCCCAGGCCCAGAGTCCCACCCGCAGCGGGACTCCCCGGCCGGTGCCCGCCCCGCTCCGCCGCGCACCTCTCGGTTGTGCTCCACCAGCGGCCCCACGGCGCAGAGCCCCAGCACCAGCAGCCCCCGCAGCAGCTCGGCGCTGCTTTTGCTGCGGAACGCTTCCTCCGGGTCCCCGAAGTTCATGACGGGCGGCGGAGCGGCCCCGCGGGGGGCGGCTGCGGGCGCGGAGCGGGGGCGGCGAGGGACGCCCAGGCGGGAGGCGGCGGCGCAGAGCGCCCGGGCCGCGCTTAGCGGAGCCATGGACACGATGGGGCCTCCGCTCCGCGCCGCCGCCTTAAGTACGGCCCGCCCGGCACCGCCCCGCCGGGCTCCCTGCCGAGCTCTCCGCCGAGTTCTCCGCCGGGGCGGCCGCGCTCGCCGGCTCTGCGGGGCCGCTGCTCCGCTCAGCGACCCGGCTATGTGCCGGCCCCGGGACCGCGACCACCCTGCCCGGCTCACCTCCCTCTCCCGTAGTCTTCAGCCCGGTGCCTTCCCCGTCCCCCTGCTCTTGGCACAGCCCGCCCCGGCGGCGTGTCCCTTCCGAGCAGCCCCGGGGAGGGTAAAGAAGGGCGGAGGTGGTCCCGGGGGAGCCCCGGTTGGGGTTGAAGCAAGCCGCATGCCCTTGGAGGGAGGGCGGGCGGGGGGCGAAGGGAGCTACATGCCCGTGGAGCAGTTCCGGGCAGGAGCGAACGCATCCCGATCCCGTTGGAGCAGTGCTGGGGAGGGTCACGGCAGGGCAAAGAGAGCTCCATGCCCTTGGAGCAGTCCTGGGGAGGGGCAAAGGGAGGACCCCAAGGACGACCTGGAATGGTCGCGGTCTCACGTGAAGGACGCTGAGGGGAGCACCGGAGCCTACCCTTCAGGGCTAAGGGGTTCTGACCTCTTGGAGCAGCCTCGGGGAGGGTCAAAAGGTGCCGCAAGAGGGTTCCTGTCCCTGTCCCCTCAGCAATCCTTGGGCCAGGCTGCGGCACAGAGGTGGGAGGCTCCAAGGGAGGGTATCTCAGCCCCTGGTGATCTGCCATGGGAGAAATGCTGCTGCAAGCTCCCGCTCTTGCTGCTCCATGTGTGCATGCACGACCCATGGGATTTCAGCCGAATCCTCCTTCGTTTGGTCGCGGTTCAGGGCTGGGTGGGGGGCTTGGGGCAGCTGGGGGCAGCAGATCACCTCCCTCAGCTGGGGCTGGGGCGCTTGGGCTTTGCCTACCCTGCAGAGCCCTCTGGGAGGGCCTTGGGATGTTCCCAGGTAGGACCAAGTGTTCCTGTTGCTCCTGGCAGGCGTTTCCCTGAACTGTTCCTCCCAGGCACACCCAGTGCTGACTCCAGAGATCACTCAGCGCCTCCCTGGCACCCTGTTGCCAGACACGTTCCTGACTCTTGGCCCCGGGGAGCAGAGGGCAGGGACCCTCCCTCCTCTGGCAGGACCATTTCATAACAGCAAGGCTCACGACTCCGTCCCCTCTCTGTGGCCATGCTGATACCCTGTGTCCATTTCTCCAGCCCCAGTTTTGCAGTGGCTCCTGGAGGGTGACTCTCAGCAGGTGCAGACCTGCCCAAACCTGGAGGAGGCCTCAAAGATGCTCAGAGGGCTGCAGCAGCTCTGCTGTGGGCACAGGCTGGCAGCGTTGGGGCTATGCAGCCTGCAGAGGAGAAGGCTGCAGGCAGAGCTCAGAGCTGCACTTGAGGAGCTGCAGGGGAGCTGCAGGCAGGCTGGGGAGGGACTGCTCAGAAGGGGCTGTGGGGACAGGCCCAGGGCAGAGGTAGGTTGGGCATCAGGAGGAAGCTGTGGCCAGGGAGGGTGTGGAGAGCCTGGCACAGGCTGCCAAGGGCTGTGCTTGAGGCCCCATCCCTGTATCCCACAGTACATCCGCTGGGCAGAGCCCTGCCAGCTCAGCCAGCTCTGCCCTGCCCCCAGCACTGCAGGGGCACCTCTGAACCCTGCCCCGCAGCACCAGGGCCACAGCTGCTGCAAGCCCTCCAGGGATGGGCACTGCAGCACTGCCCTGGGCAGCCTGGGCCGAGCTCTGAGAACCCTTCCAGGCCACAAAGAGCTCCTGAGCTGCAGCCTGAGCCTGCCCTGGGCCACCTTGGAACCATTGCCTCTGCTGCTGTGCCTTGGCACCAAGGAGCAGAGGCTGCCCCCTGCTCACTGCCCCCTCCCTGCAGGCAGCTGCAGAGAGCAAGGAGCTCTGCCCTCAGCCTCCTCTGCTGCAGCCTGCACACCCCCAGCTCCCTCAGCCCCTCCTCACCCCCAGCTGCTGCAGGCCCTTCTCCAGCCTGGCTGCCCTGCTCTGGACAGGCTGCAGCCCCTCAGTGTCCTTCCTGCAGTCAGGGGCCCAGAGTTGAGCACAGCACTCGAGGGGTGGCCTCAGCAGTGCTGGGCACAGGGGGATGGGCACCTCCTGGCCCTGCTGCCCACCCTGTTGCTAAGCCCAGCCAGGATGCCACTGGCCTGCTTGCCCACCTGAGGACTGCTGCCTCGTGGTCACTCGCTGCCAACCCCCAGGTCCCTCTCCCAGCTGCAGCTCTCCAACCATGCCCCCTCAACCCCAGGGGGTTGTTGTGACCCAGCTGAAGGACCTGGCAGAGGATCAGACTTGCTGGGGCCCTGAACATGCTGCTGGGGCTGGAGGTGTCCCTGCTGGCTGCAGGGAGGTTGAACAAGATGCCCTTAGTAGCTCCCTTCCATCCTGATGCATTCTGAGATTGCTCCAACCTGCAGTGAAATCCTGGGGCTGCTTCAGCTCATTTGCAGGGTTTCCTTTTGGGCCATCCCAGGCTCTTGCCCCTTCCTGCCCTGAACAGGTCTGGAAATCAGCCATTTCCTTGGGAACATTCCTGGTGCTGCCTGAAATCCTCTGTGCTATTTCCAGCAAACCCATCCAGCTGCACTTACTTGTCCCATGTGATGAGACTGTGGAGTCTCAGCCTCAAACTGCTGCTCGAAAGCAAAGTCCAAGGTTGCCCTGGGCTGGGGGTGAAGCCTGAGCAGCAGATGTGGCCTCTGCAGTTAGCTTCCAGCACCTCTGGCCCTGGCTCCTGTTTGAGCTTCAAGGGTGCCAGGCTGTGACTCCCTGCAAACCACCAGCCCCAGCCAGACCTGGCAGCCCTGGCAGCCACCTCACGTCTCAGACTGGTGCCAGGGAGAACATTTCCTTTGGAGAGCTCTAACAGCATCACTTGCTCCCAGGAAATACCCCTTGGATCTCAACAGGGCCCCAGGAAATGCCTCCTGGATCTCAGCAGGATCCCAGGAAATGCCTCCTGGAACTCCATAGGGTCCCAGGAAATACCTCCTGGATCTCAGGAGGGTCCCAGAGATCCTAGGAGAGAGCTGTGGGGTGGAGAAGAGCTGTGGGGTGGGGGAGAGCTGTGGGGTTGGGAGAGAGCTGTGGGTTAGGGGAGAGCTGTGGGGTGGAGGAAGAGCTGTGGATTGGGGGAGAGCTGTGGGGTGCAGGAAGAGCTGTGAGGTGGGGGAGAGCTGTGAGGTTGNAGAGCTGTGGGGTGCAGGAAGAGCTGTGGGGTGGGGGAGAGCTGTGGGGTGCAGGAAGAGCTGTGGGGTGGGGGAGAGCTGTGGGGTGGGAATCACTTCTGCCTGTCAGAAGAAGCAAGCCTGAAATAGGCCCTGGGGGGTGCCAGGCTGTGCCCCACGGCTCGGGCAAGTCCCATGGTCTCGATTCTGTCTGTCCAGGAGCTCTGCCAGCTCCCAGGCCCTGCCAGCTGCGCCCCCCTGGCTGTGCTGGTCACCCTCCATGCTCCTGGCATCCCTCCTCTGCCGTTTCCCTGGAGAGTGCTGACTCAGAGCCTCCTCCAGGGCTGTTTCTCAGGCTGGTCACAAGCCTGAGTCGTGCCCAGTGCCATGGCTACCGAAGCAGCCCCGGGCTGGGAGGGACCCCTCCAGTGAGCTGTCGAGCTGTGGGGAGCGGTGTGGCCCTTCAGCTGGCATCTGGCTCTGCTAAATGTGCCCCTTGGGGCAGGAGCTGATGGAGTGGCCAAGAGCTGCCACTTGGCCTCCTGTGCTGCCAGTGCCCACTGCTGGCTCCTGCCCAGCCTCTCCCCCACCAGCACCCCCAAGTCCCTCTCCTCAGGGCTGCTTTCTCTCTCCTCCCCCAGCCTGCACTGGCAGTGAGGATTGTCCTGGCCCAGGGGCAGGACTCTGCACTTGCTGTTGTTGGGCCTCAGGAGGTTCCCCTGTGCCCACCTCTGCAGCTTGTCCAGGTCCCTCTGGATGCCATCCTGTCCCTCTGGCATATTCACAGCACCACTCAGCTGGTGCCATCTGCACACTGCTGCTGGTGCCCTTGACCCCTGAGGGACGCCACTTGTCACTGCTCTCCATCTGCACTTCAAGCTACTGAGTGGGTCAGCTTGGAACTATTTCCTCTGCTCCTGTCCCTTGCCCCCTCCTCACTGCCACCTCCCTGCAGAGAGCAAAGAGGTCTGCCCTCAGCCTCCTCTTCTGCAGCCTCCACACCCCCAGCTCCCTCAGCCTTCCACTCTTTCCATTCCCATTCTTAGAGAAGCATTTGTGTTGGGCACTGTTCTCCATAATCTCAAGGGGCTCTTCACTCCTGGTGGGCAAAAAGCCTCCTGCTGGAAGGTTTCCGTGGGAGTGGGGCCTGGGGAACAGGCACAAAGAGGGTTTGTGCCAAGCTGGCTGCCTTGGAGGGTGGGTTATTTGCAGAGCCTGAATGCCAGAGCTCTGGAACTGAGCCAGCTCTGTCCTAGCCCTTCTGAAATGGTCTGGACACCTCATCCCAGGGGAGCGTTCCCAGGACGGCAGCAGGGAGGGGAGGCCCAGGGAGAATAGCAGAAGGAAGGAGCTGCTTGGCCCTGCTGCCCCTGCAAAGCAGGGCTGTGGGTCCCTTGGAGCTGGGTGGAGGGCAGAAGGAGCCAGCCCCGGGCAGGGGCAGTGGGAGCATTTGGCAGGGGCAGTAAGAGCCTCTTGTGTCCCCATCCAGAGCTGCTGCTGGGATGTGAGCCCAGGGAGGTGTGTGCCCAGGGATGGGCAGGTCACCTCCAAGGACAGCGCTGCAGTGAGCGCCTCCCCAGGCTTCCTGCCTTCTTCCCAGGTGTCATGGAAGGACAAAATAGGCCTGGACATGTCCTGTCTTGTCCAGACATGTTTTTGCTCACAGGGGAAAGACAGACACAGGCCTGGTGCCTCCACGTCCCTTCTCTCTTGCAAGCAGGGCACCGGCGCGCGTTCAAACGCTTCCCTCTGCTCCGCTGTAACGGGGCCCAAGAAAAGCCCTGACTTCACCTATCCTGGTTCAGTTGGCAAACTGCCACTCTGGTTGGCTAATCTGTGTCCAAGGAGCCCTTAGTCTCAGGCTGCAGTGATAAAGAGTCGAGCAGGCAAGCACAAGGAGCTCACTTGCTGTGCTTCTGCCTTGTTGCTCTCTGCTGTTGCACCTTGCTGTGCTTTTGCCTTGTTTGCTTCGCAGCATTAGGGCTGCTGAGTTCCAAGCCAGCTTTGCTGATACTTTGTGTTAGTACACCTGGAAACTACCCTCTGCTGTGAGCACAGACTGAAAGAGTTGGGGCTGTGCAGGCTGGAGCAGAGGAGGCTTCCAGGTGACCTTCTTGTGGCCTGCCAGGATCTGAAGTGGGCTACAAAAAAGCTGGGGAGGGACTTTTGAGGCTGTCAGGGAGTGGCAGGAGTGGGGGGAATGGAGCAGAGCTGGAGGTGGGGAGAGTGAGGCTGGAGGTGAGGAGAAAGTTGTTGAGCAGGAGAGTGGTGAGAGGCTGGAATGGGTTGCCCAGGGAGGTGGTTGAGGCCCCATGGCTGGAGGTGTTTCAGGCCAGGCTGGCTGAGGCTGTGTGCAGCCTGCTCTAGGGTAGAGTGTCCCTGGGCATGGCAGGGGGTTGGCACTGGCTGATCCTTGTGGTCCCTTCCAACCCTGAATGATTCTGTGATAGGCAAAGGACTTTAGGGATGGATGGGGCATGCCAAAGCAAGGAAGTGTCCATGGCACAGAAGGCTGCTGCCAGTCCTCAGAGCAGTGGCAAGAGATGGTGGCAAGGTCAGATCTGGCCAAGGCTGTTGGTGGCACAGCTCCTAAAGAGCCACAGCACCCACCTGAGACTGGGAGGCTTCAACTAAAACAACATCACCCCCACCCCAAACCAAACCTGTGGCTCCTCTCTCTTTGCTCTCTGCTTTTGGAGTCTCCTGGGGCTGAGGTCTGAGGCAATCCTCTGCAGCCACAGGGCTGAGCAGCTCCATGTGCTGGTGCCAGGCAAGCTGTGACCTGCTGCACCTTGAATCCTGGCTCCAGCTCTGGGCCTCTCACTCCAAGAAGGACATTGAGGAGCTGGAGCAGGGCCAGAGAAGGGCAGCACAGCTGGGGGAGGGTCTGGAGAGCAGGGCTGGGGAGGGAAAGCTGAGGGAGCTGGGGGGGTGCAGCCTGCAGGAGAGGAGGCTGAGGGAGACCTCATTGCTCTCTGCAGCTCCTGAAGGGAGGCTGCAGCCAGCTGGGGTTGGGCTCTCAGGGACAGAACACAGGACACAGCCTCAAGCTGTGCCAGGGCAGGTTCAGGCTGGATGTCAGGAGGAAGTTCTTCCCAGAAGAGTGATTGGCACTGGAATGGGCTGCCCGGGGAGGTGGTGGAGTGCCCATGGCTGGAGGTGTTTAAGAGGCTCTTAGTGCCAGGGGTTGGTTAATCAGGTGTTAGGGCACAGGTTGGACTCGATGGTCTCAGAGGGTTTCTCCAGCATGGTTCATTCTGTGACTCTGTGGTTAAGACACCGACAGAACTCCCTGCAGGTGCTTGGGTAGTGTCTGCAAACTGTAGTTAGCCCTGGGAGTACAGGGCTGGTATTCTGTGAGTGAGTCCTGGGAGCCTCTCTCTGCGGGACTCCAAGTGCCTGCTGCCCTAAGCAGCGAGGAGCCCTCGAGCGCCCCTAGCGGGCAGGCAGTGAAATGGACTGGCAGAAGCAATGCTTCAATCACAGTGCACAGATGGCAGGGGATGGAAGGGACCCAAAGTGCTCACCAAGTCCAACCCCCCTGCCAGAGCAGGACCATCCAGTCCAGCTCAGGGCACACAGGGACATATCCAGACAGGCCTGGAAAGGCTCCAGAGGAGACTCCACAGCCGCTCTGGGCAGCCTGTGCCGGGCTCTGGGAGCCTTCCAGGCAAGAAGTTGCCCTTGTGCTGAGCTGCACCTCCTGTGCTGCAGCTTCCATCCAGTGCTGCTTGTCCTGAGCCAGGAGCAGTGAGCAGAGCCTGTCCCCCCCTGCTGACCCCCAGCCCTTAGGTATTTCATAGAATCATGGAATTCCAGAAAGTCAGGGGCTGGAAGGGACCTCCAAAGCTCATCTGGTGCAGCCCCCTGCCAGAGCAGCATCCCCCAGGGCAGATCACACAGGAACTCATGCACACAGTTCTTGAGTACCTTCACAGAGGGAGACTCCACAACCCCCCAGGGCAGCCTGGTCCAGTGTTCTCTCACCCTCACAGGGAACCTCACATGGAACCATCCCATGGAACCTCCTATGCCTGAACTTCCACCCAGTGCCCCTTGCCCTGTCACTGGGCACCACTGAGCAGAGCCTGGCTCCAGCCTCCTGGCACTCACAGGTCTGTAAATATGAATCAGGTCACCCCTTAGCCTCCTCCTCTCCAAGATATAAACGTTTATTACATCTCCTCTCAGCCTTCTCCTCTCCAGACTCTCAGCCCCAGGGCCCTCAGCCTCTCCTCAGCAGGCAGTGCTCCAGGCCCCTCCTCATCCTCACAGCCCTCCCTTGGACTCTCTCCAGCACTTCCTGTCCCTCTGCAACTGGGGATCCCCAAACTGAAGGCAGTGCTCAAGAGGAGGTCTCAGCAGGGCAGAGCAGAGGGGGAGGAGAACCTCCCTGGATCTGCTGGACGCACTCTGCTGAATGCCCCCCAGGACCCCATTGGCCTCTTGGCCCCCAGGGCACATTGCTGTGCCATGGATGCTCTTCCCCAGCACCCCCAGGTCCCTCTCCCCAGGGCTGCTCTCCAGCAGTCACCTCCCAGCCTGTCCTGCTGCAGTTTATTCTTCCTCCCCAGGTGCCCTTCTCTGGACCTGCTCCAGGCCCTCAATATCCTTCTCAGAGTGAGTGGCACAAAACTGATCCCAGGCTTCATGGTGTGGCCTCCCCAGTGCCCAGTCCAGGAGGGTGATCCTTGCCCTGCTCCTGCTGGCCACATCATTGCTGATCCAGGCCAGGCTGCTGGTGCCCTTCTTGGCCACCTGGCACTGTTGGCTCATCTTTAGCCAGCTGCCAGACTGTACCCCCTGGTCCTTTTCCGCTGGGCAGTTCCCAGCCTCTCTGCCCCAGGCCAGGAGGGTTCATGGGGCCATTGTGACCCAAGTGCAGGACTTGGCTACTTGAGAAGCTCTGCAGGAGCTTTCTGGGTTCTGTGGATTCTTGAGCTCCCTGAAGCAGGAGGGAGCACAGCCCCACAGCACTCCACAGTCACCCCTCCAGGAAGACTGCAGGAGCTGAGGGCAAAGGCTGACCAACTTCACCTGCTGAGGCACAGCTGTGGAAGGAAAAGGGTCCAGAGTCCTTTCTGCAGGGCTCTAAAAGTGTCTTTTTGGTTTGAAGGGCAAGGTAGCTCCTTACAGATGAGAAAACTGGGTCCTGTGTCCAAGTGAGAAAACTGAGTGCTGGGGCAAGTTCTGGGTCCCTCAGGTTAAGCAAGATGTTGAGGTGCTGGGAGAGAGGAGCTGAAGAGGAGGCAGCAGTGCCCAGGTGGGCAGCAGAGCCAATGGCATCCTGGGCTGGCTCAGGAGCAGTGTGGGCAGCAGGACAAGGGAGGTTCTTCTGCCCCTGTGCTCAGCACTGCTCAGGCCAGCCCTGGAGTGCTGTGTCCAGTTCTGGGCTCCTCCATTGCAGAGAGATGTTGAGGTGCTGGAAGGTGTTTGGAGAAGGGCAGCAAGGCTGGTGAGGGGCCTGGAGCACAGCCCTGTGAGGAGAGGCTGAGGGAGCTGGGGGTGTGCAGCCTGCAGCAGAGGAGGCTCAGGGCAGAGCTCATTGCTGTCTGCAGCTCCCTGCAGGGAGGCTGTAGCCAGCTGGGGTTGGGCTCTGCTGCCAGGCCCCCAGGGACAGAAGAAGGGGACACAGCCTCAGGCTGTGCCAGGGCAGGTTCAGGCTGGATGTTAGGAGGAAGTTCCTGCCAGAGAGAGTGATTGGCATTGGAATGGGCTGCCCAGGGAGGTGGTGCAGTGCCCATGGCTGGAGGTGTTGCAGAGGAGGCTGCAGGAGGCTCTCAGTGCCAGGGGTCAGTGCATCAGAAGGGGTTAGGGGACAGGCTGCACTCGATGATCCTGGAGGTCTTTTCCACCTGTTTCATTCAGTGCCGCTGTGAAGAAGCAGGTGGAGGATGAGAGCCGAACCTGCTGTGAGCTGAGTGTGGAGGAGCTATCAGCAGAGCCCTCGGGCAGACGACTCTCTGCTGCTTCCCTCCAGGGAGCACTGTGGCACCTCCTTTCTCCTGGGCTTTGGAGAGAGCAGGTTTGTGTTGCTCACCCAGCGAGTGCAGCTCCGGGGAGGCTGAGAGGTCTCCATCTGGCAGCTGATGCCTGTGAAGGTCTTCTGGTCCCCCTCCCCGGCCACGTTCCTTTGTGCAGAGGCTGACCAGAGCTGAAAGCTGCCCCGGGCCCACGCAGGGGCAGCGCAGCAGCTGCTCCCTGCCCAAGGGCTGAACGCATCCGTGTCAGGGAGCAGACACAGCCCAGGCCCCACAGGGCAGATGTGCTCTGCAGAAGCTGCTGTGGCCACTCCTCGGTTCACATCACCCATGTGAGGTAGAAGCAAGGAGTGGGCAAGGTTTTGGGGGTACACAGGGGTGGCAGGGGGGCATAGAATCCCAAACGGGTTTGGGCTGGGAGGGACATTTAAAGGTCATCCAATCCAAGCTCCCCTGCACTGATCAGGGTCACCTACAACCAGAGCAGGTCGCTCAGAGCCTCAAATGCCCTGACCCGGAATGGTTCCAGGCACGGAGCCTCTGCCAGCTCCTCGGGCAGCCTGGCACAGGCTCTCCGCACCCTCAGTGTCAAACACTTCTCCCTTCTCTCCAGCCTGAACCTCCCTCCCCGGGTTCATCACCTCCTGTCCTGGCACGACAGGCCCTGCAGGGGCCGGTGGGTGCCGCTGGGAGCGAGGCCGCTGCGAGGGGGGCAGGGTGGCGCCTGCTGGCCGCTGGGTGGCGCTGCGGCTCCGCCCGGTACCGGCAGCTTACAGGGAGGTTACGGCTGCCGGTGCTGGCGGTGCCGGTGCTGGCGGTGCCCGTGCTGGCACCACGGAGGGTTACGGGTGCCGGTGCCGGTGCTGGTACCACGGGGGAGTTACGGCTGCCGGGGCCGGTGCTGGTACCACGGGGGGGTTACGGGTGGCGGTGGCAGTGCCGGTGCTGGTACCACGGGGGGGTCACGGCTGGCGGGTCCGGTGCTGGTAGCATGGGGGGTTTACGGGTGCCGGGGCTGGTGATGGTACCATCGGGGGGTTACGGCTGCCGGTGCCAGTGCCGGTTCTGGTGCGGCCGGTGCTGGTGGGGTCGTGCCTCTGACAGTACCGGTGCCAGGGCAGTTAAAGATCACATTCGGTGCTTCTGTGCTCCACAACCTCCCTGGGTAACCTGTGCCAGGCTCTCACCACCCTCAACATGTACCAGGGTCTCACCACCCTCAACCTGTGCCAGCCCTGCCCCCAGCACTGCAGGGGCACCTCTGAACCCTGCCCCTCAGCACCAGCTCCACACAGCTGCTGCAAGCCCTCCAGGGATGGGCACTGCAGCACTGCCCTGGGCAGCCTGGGCCGAGCTCTGAGAACCCTTCCAGGCCACACAGAGATCCTGAGCTGCAGCCTGAGCCTGCCCTGGGCCACCTTGGAACCATTGCCTCTGCTGCTGTGCCTTGGCACCAAGGAGCAGAGGCTGCCCCCTGCTCACTGCCCCCTCCCTGCAGGCAGCTGCAGAGAGCAAGGAGCTCTGCCCTCAGCCTCCTCTGCTGCAGCCTGCACCCCCCCAGCTCCCTCAGCCCCTCCTCACCCCCAGCTGCTCCAGGCTCTCCTGGAGCCTCTTCAGGCAGTGGGTTGGTCTTGGCCAGCTTGCCAAGGAGCCCTAATGTAGGTGTGCCAGGGGTCTGCCCGTGGGTGACTGCCCCACAGGCAGGGTGCTGGGCAGGTGAGCCATGCTCTGCCCATGGGAGGGGATATGGCAGCTCTGGGAACAAGCCCTTCACCCAAGCAAGCACCAGTGTGGGATGAAGGTGTGGTGGGTGTGGGCTGCAGGTGGGCACACACAGGCCCATGGGGGCACCCCTGGGGTGAAAGGTGCCCACTTGAAGTAAGGGTCTTGGCTGGGGAGCTCAGGTGTTGGGGCAGGCAGGAGGGAAGTGTGTGTTGGCAGTACCCAGCAAGACCAAGGAGGGCAACGACCTGGGGACACAGGGGTGGCCCTGGGGCACCTGGATGAGACAAGGCTCTCTCCCAAGCCCCTTGCCAAGCTCTGCTCCCTGTGCCTCATCCCAATCTGACCAGGAGTGGCATTTCACTGCTGCTCCCAGGGACGAGCACTGGAGCTGCTAGGGAGAGCATCCTGGGAGGAGCTCCCAGCACATCCATCAGACCCTGACCTGGCATTTATGAGGGAGCTGAAGCAGTAAATTCTCCCTGGGACGTGCCTGGGAGTCGGTGTCAAGGGCAGGCCTGGCAAAAGCTCCTCAGGCATCATGTGCCTGCTGCTGCCTGCTGCTGCACAGCCTGTGCTTGCTGCCTACTCACTCCTGGTGCCTGCAGACCACCCCCCGGGCTGGCCCAGGTTGCCCTCTCCAAGGCCCATCTGCCCTCTCAGCAGGGCTGCAGCATCACAAGCTGCCAGCCTGGCCCTGTGCTGGTAGGGACTGCCATGGCCATGAGCCTCTCTCCAAGGCAGACACAGCTCCCTGGCACAAGCACACCCTGCAGGACTGCTTGTGCTGTAAAGACAAGCAGGTGGCACCTGGAGAGCTGCACCCAGTATGGGACAGGTCTTGGTGTGCTGGGCCAGGTGCCACGAACAGCTGTGGAGGTGATGGAGCCACTGGGGCTCGTGGTGAGGGAAGCAGAGCTCTGCATCCTTGGAGGCATCTGAAGCTCTGTGGGTGATGGCCCTTGGGAAGCCTGCTCTGGGTGGCCCTGCCTGAGCAGGGGTTACATGTCCTGAGGTTCCTCCAGCCTCAGCAGCTCTGTGAGTCTGTAGTGACATTGCTGAGCCCTGGGGCAAATGTCCCAGAGCAGGACACAATCGATTACAGACTGCATCTGCATGGGAGGGACCCTCCAGGGGCATCTTGTGACCCCTGCCCACCTGCGAGCTTGTCTCAGCTGCCTGTAACTGCCTCCTTCCTGACACTGACCTCAACTCACAGCTGCACAGCTGGCACTGGGCGGGGGGGGACCCTCCAGGGGCATCCTGCCCAACCCCCTGCAGGCAGCAGGGACAGCTCCAGCCAGAGCAGGCTGCAGAGGGACACAGCAAGGCTGAGCTTGGATGGCTGCAGGGATGGGGCCTCAAGCACAGCCCTGGGCAGCCTGTGCCAGGCTCTCCACACCCTCCCTGGGCACAGCTCCCTCCTGATGCCCAACCTACCTCTGCCCTGCTCCACTGCCAAACCATTGCCCTGGGCCTGTCCCCACAGCCCCTTCTGAGCAGTCCCTCCCCAGCCTGCCTGCAGGAGAGTCAGAGCTGGGTGGTGGTTGGGGGATGGAGCAGCAGAACTCTGACTCTCCTTGCTGTAGCTGCAGATGCTTCCAAAGAAAGCCAAGAAAGGCTGTGGACCATCTTCAGGTTGCTCCTTCACCTCTCCTACAAGGGCAGGCTGGGAGGTTTGGGGTTGTGCAGCCTAGGGAAGACAAGGCTTGGGTTGAGAGGGATCTCCAAAGGTCATCCAGTCCAACCCTTTGGGTGCTGGATCCAAGATGTGCCCTGGGCTTCAGAGCTGTCCTGTGCTGGGGTTGGGACCTGCTGTGCAGCCTGCAGAGGAGAAGGCTGCAGGCAGAGCTCAGAGCTGCACTTGAGGAGCTGCAGGGCAGCTGCAGGCAGGCTGGGGAGGGACTGCTCAGAAGGGGCTGTGGCAAGCCCAGCAGAGGGGAAGCGGCAAGAGCAGCCCCTCAGGACCAGGGGCACATTGCTCTGCCCAGCACTGACTGGTGATGACACCAAGGAAAAACCCAAAGGTGCTAAACGATCCCAGAAGGTTAGGGGCTGGGAGGGAGCTCCAGAGAGCAGCCAGCCCAAGCCCTGGGGCACCCAGGGCAGGGCACAGGGGCACAGCCATCTGGGCACAGCTTATTCAGAAGGGGCTGTGGGGACAGGCCCAGGGCAATGGTTTGGCAGTGGAGCAGGGCAGAGGTAGGTTGGGCATCAGGAGGAAGCTGTGCCCAGGGAGGGTGTGGAGAGCCTGGCACAGGCTGCGCAGGACTGGGGGGATCCTTGCAGCCATCCAAGCTCCCTGGAAGTGTTCAGGACCAGGCTGGAAGAGGCTTGAGCAGCCTGGCTTAGTGGGAGCTGTCCCTGCCCGTGGCAGGGGGGGTTGGAACTGGGTGAGCTTTAAGCTGCTTTCCAACCCAACCCATTCTGTGACTCTCTTCCTAAAGAAAACAACCAAACCCAACTGTCCTCAGGCCAAAATGATGGCCAAAAAAAACCCCATCTGACATCACCTTGGAGCTCAGCTCTGTGCCTGCAGCCCCTCAGCCTGAAGAGGCTTGACAGGGCTGGGTGGAAGGTGTGATCCTGAGAGGTTGGTTTGGAAAAGGGGAGCAAAAAAACAGAGGAAGAAACAACAACCACCAAAAAGCAGCAAGAAAAAGCCCCAAAGAAGGCTTTTATTTTTAGCTGCTTCAGCAGCCAAGTTGCTGTCAGGCAGCCTGTGCTCTGCTGAGCAACAGGCAGGGCTGGGGGCAGCCAGGGAGAGCTTCCTCACACAGCAGATTGCCACCAGCAGAGCAGGGCTCAGTGCAAGCCCAGCACTAACCCCCAAACTGCCAAGGTTGGGATAGTCTCTGTGCTCCTGTGGCCAAGAAGGCCAAGGGCATCCTGGGGTGGGTCAGAAGGGCTGTGGGGAGCAGGTCAGAGAGGTTCTCCTGCCCCTCTGCTCTGCCCTGCTGAGGCCACAGCTGCAATCTTGTGCCCAGCTCTGGGCCCCTCAGCTGCAGAAGGAGCTCAGGAAGTGCTGCAGAGAGCCCAGCCCAGAGCCCCCAAGCTGCTGCAGGCACTGAACAGCTCCTGTGGTGCCAGGCTGAGGCAGCTGGGGCTGGCAGCTGGCAGCAGAGCAGCCTGAGGGCTGCCCTCAGTGCTGTGCTAGAGATGTGCAGGGCAGTGTGGGCAGGACGCAGCCAGGCTCTGCCCAGGGGTGCCCAAGGGCAGCAGAAGGGGCAGTGGGTGCCAGCTGGAGCAGAGGAGGTGCCAGGGCAGGAGGAGGGGAAGCTTTGGGAGGGTGCTGGAGGCTGGAGCAGGCTGCCCAGAGAGGCTGTGGAGCCTCCTGCTCTGGAGCCTTGCCAAGCCCCCCTGGCTGTGCTGTGTGTGCCCTGCCCTGGGTGCCCCTGCCCTGGCGGGGCTTGGTCTGGCTGCTCTCTGGAGCTCCTTTCCAGCCCCTGCCCTGCTGTGATGCTGTGACTCCTGCTCTGGGAACTGTGGATCCTCTCCTCCCTTGGTGAGAAATTCCTCCCCCCCGGCATTGTGCTCCTGGGCAGGCTGCTGTGGGTGCCCTGCTTTAGCAGGGGAGGTTGGACTGGAGGATCTCTGGAGGTCCCTTCCAGCCCCCCCAGGCTGGGATTCAGGGAGGCTGTGGGAAGTTACTAAAAGAGTGGCTGTTATGTGCAGAGCAGCTGAGCATCCTGCTGCAGGGGAAGCTCAGGACAGCAGTAAAAGGCCAATATTGCTGCAGCAGGAGCACTTTGGCAGCCTGGAAATCAAAAAGGAATCCTATAAGCCTGGGAATGAGGGCACCAGGATGGGTGTAAAGGGAAAGCTCAGGCAGATGAGGGTAGCGCAAGAAAGGCTGAGGAGCTGAGTGAGTTACAGCCAGGGAGGAGCATAAACACCAACCCAGAGAGCTGCACAAGTACCCTGCAAGAGCAGTGGGGAGAAGAGAGGCAGCACTGGGGTCTGCTGGTGGAGGGAGGAAGCAGAGAGGTTCCTCATGTCCAGGCTGGCTGTTAGGAGGAAGTTGTTGGCAGAGAGAGTGATTGGCACTGGAATGGGCTGCCCAGGGAGGTGGTGGAGTGCCCATCCCTAGAGGTGTTGAAGCCAAGCCTGGCTGGGGCACTTAGTGCCATGGTCTGGGTGATTGGGCAGGGCTGGGTGCTAGGTTGGGCTGCAGGAGCTTGGAGCTCTCTTCCAGCCTGCTTGGTTCCATGACCCTATTCCATTCCATGATTCTAAGCCTGTGGCCTCAAGTCCCACATTGCCCAGCAAGTGCCAGGTGAATGCAGAGTCTGCTCATGCTGGCAGAGATGTGAGGGACAGGGCAGCACACACTGGTGGGCATCAGCACCCCTGCCAGCAGGGCAGAGAGGCTCCTCCAGGGCATCACATGGGGCTGGTGTGAACCCCATGGGGACCTCTCCCTTGGTGATGGAGAGAAGAAGCAGAGAGGTTCCTCAGGGAGGCAAAGCTGCTGCCTGTGCCCTGCTGGCAGGCTCAGGCTGGGACTACAACAGTTGTCAGCAGCAAGGGGACAGTGTCCAGCTCTGGGGACCCCAACACATGAGAGACTTTGACCTGCTCCAGAGGGTCCAGAGGAGGCCTCCATGGTGCTCAGAGGGCTGGAGCAGCTCTGTTGTGGGCACAGGCTGGCAGAGTTGGGGCTGTGCAGCCTGCAGAGGAGAAGGCTGCAGGCAGAGCTCAGAGCTGCACTTGAGGAGCTGCAGGGCAGCTGCAGGCAGGCTGGGGAGGGACTGCTCAGAAGGGGCTGTGGGGACAGGCCCAGGGCAATGGTTTGGCAGTGGAGCAGGGCAGAGGTAGGTTGGGCATCAGGCTGCCCAGGGCTGTGCTTGAGGCCCCATCCCTGCAGCCATCCAAGCTCAGCCTTGCTGTGTCCCTCTGCAGCCTGCTCTGGCTGGAGCTGTCCCTGCCGGTTGGAAAGCAGGAGGAAGCTGTGCACAGAGAGGTCAGGAGCCACTGGCACAGAGGCACTGCCCTGCAGACCCTCCCAGACTGCTCCAGTGTCAGTACCCCCAGCAAGGTCTCAAGTTCTGTCAATGAACCTGCTCCAGCCTGAGCTCCACTCTCCAGGAGAGCTCAGATCCTGCCAGAAGCCTGCTCCAGCACGGGGTCACAGCCTCCTCAGGCTC
The DNA here is from genome assembly GCA_013400475.1 of Tricholaema leucomelas. Lineage (NCBI taxonomy): Eukaryota > Metazoa > Chordata > Aves > Piciformes > Lybiidae > Tricholaema lacrymosa > Tricholaema leucomelas. The sequence continues at coordinate 6,302 of WAAF01015688.1, read as the reverse complement.
CCTCCTGCTCCAGCGTGGGGCTGGCTGTAAGTGGAGACCTGTTTCACCCAGGAGCTCCCTGGGTCAGAGAGGGGCAGCCTGCCTCAGGGTGGTCTCTGCTCAGGGATGCTCTGGTGTCTGGAGCACCTCTGCCTCGATGACTGCAGAGCTGTGTCTGCCACAGGACCCCGCTCCTGCCTCCAGCTGAAGCTGCACAGGAGTTCTCTTAACTGCACCATCAGTGATGGGCTCAGCCTTGGCCAGAGGTAGCTCCATCTTGGAGCTGCTGGTGTTGGCTCTGACAGACCAAGGGGAATCTTCTGGCATCTTCTCACAGATGACACTTCTGTAGACACCACCCCCCCAAAACACTGCCATGCAAACCCAATGCACAGAGGTGCCNGGGGAGGGGGAAAGAAGAGATGGAGAGGAAAGAAGGGAGATGGGGAGGGGGAAAGAAGAGATGGAGAGGAAAGAAGGGAGATGGGGAGGGGGAAAGAAGAGATGGAGAGGAAAGAAGGGAGATGGGGAGGGGGAAAGAAGAGATGGAGAGGAAAGAAGGGAGATGGGGAGGGGGAAAGAAGAGATGGAGAGGAAAGAAGGGAGATGGGGAGGGGGAAAGAAGAGATGGAGAGGAAAGAAGGGAGATGGGGAGGGGGAAAGAAGAGATGGAGAGGAAAGAAGGGAGATGGGGAGGGGGAAAGAAGAGATGGAGAGGAAAGAAGGGAGATGGGGAGGGGGAAAGAAGAGATGGAGAGGAAAGAAGGGAGATGGGGAGGGGGAAAGAAGAGATGGAGAGGAAAGAAGGGAGATGGGGAGGGGGAAAGAAGAGATGGAGAGGAAAGAAGGGAGATGGGGAGGGGGAAAGAAGAGATGGAGAGGAAAAAAGGGAGATGGGGGAGAAGTGGAATAAAAACCAATACAAATGCAACCTGGGCTGGTCTTGCTCTGGCAGAGGGGTTGGACTTGAGGACCTTTTGGGGTCCCTTCCAGCTCCTAACATTCTGTGATCCTGTGACCCAGGTGGCTCTTGAAAGTCTCCAGAGCAGGAGACTCCACAACCTCTCTGGGCAGCCTGCTCAGGGCTCCAGCACCCAGAGGTGCCCAGTGGCTGAGAGCTGTCCCTGCCCCTGGCAGGAGGTTGCAGGAGATGCTCTCTGAGGTCCCTTCCAGCCTGAGCCCCTCTCTGGCTCTGTGCTTGCACAGCTGGCAGCAGCAGTGAGCTTTGCCCCAGGCTCCATGGCAAGCAGAGTGGCTCCAGCTCTCAAGCCCCACGAGAGGCAACTGATTGACTCCAGCCCTGTTTGGGCCTCTCCTGGCTTCATCTTTTGCCTTGCTCTCATTTCCTCCTGCCTGTGCCCAGGCTCAGCCCCAGCTCAGAGGCTGTAAATAAAGGCAGCCTCTTGGAAGCCTTTGCTGATGCCACTCTGCCTTGCACCCCCCAGGGGCTTGGGCACTTCTCTCCTAATGTATGTCCTGCCACACTTGGGTTTATTCCTGCTTAGATTAACTGGGCTGTGCAAGGCTGCCAAGCGAAGCAAAGCTGTCCTGGGGACAGTGAAAGGTGCTCTTGGCAGGCTTGATCTCAGCCCCCTTAACCACCCTGCTGGCTGTGAGCACTGCATATTAACTGGGCTTTGCAAGGGTGAGGCCTTGAGCAGCTGAACCTAGCTGAGAGCTGTCCCTGCCCATGGCAGGGGGCTGGAGCAGATGATCTCTGAGGCCCTCTCCAGCCTGAGCCCTTCTCTGCTTCTGCAATGGATGGTTGGAAGGAGGGATGAAGGCATGGACACAGGGATGGGTGGGCAATGAGGTCTGGCAGGAGAGCAGCTCTGGCCTTGGAATGGAATAATAATAGATTAATAGAACAATCAGCCAGGCTGGAAGAGAGCTCCAAGCTCCTGCAGCCCAACCTAGCACCCAGCCCTGCCCAATCACCCAGACCATGGCACTAAGTGCCCCAGCCAGGCTTGGCTTCAACACCTCCAGCCACGGCCACTCCACCACCTCCCTGGGCAGCCCATTCCAGTGCCAGTCACTCTCTCTGCCGACAACTTCCTCCTAACATCCAGCCTAGACCTGCCCTGGCACAGCTTGAGGCTGTGTCCCCTTCTTCTGTTGCTGGGTGCCTGGCAGCAGAGCCCAACCCCAGCTGGCTACAGCCTCCCTGCAGGCAGCTGCAGACAGCAATGAGCTCTGCCCTGAGCCTCCTCTTCTGCAGGCTGCACACCCCCAGCTCCCTCAGCCTCTCCTCACAGGGCTGTGCTCCAGGCCCCTCCCCAGCCTTGCTGCCCTTCTCTGAACACCTTCCAGCACCTCAACATCTCTCTGCAATGGAGGAGCCCAGAACTGGACACAGCACTCCAGGTGTGTCCTGAGCAGTGCTGAGCACAGGGGCAGAAGAACCTCCCTTGTCCTGCTGCCCACACTGCTCCTGAGCCAGCCCAGGATGCCATTGGCTCTGCTGCCCACCTGGGCACACTGCTGGCTCAGCTTCAGCTCCTCTCTCCCAGCACCCCCAGGGCCCTCTCTGCCTGGCTGCTCTCAGCCACTCTGGCCCCAGCCTGTAGTGCTGCTTGGGGTTGTTGTGGCCAAAGTGCAGAACCCTGCCCTTGGCCTTGTTCAGTCTCATCCCCTTGGCCTCTGCCCACCCATCCAGCCTGGTCAGGTCCCTCTGCAGGGCTCTGCTACCCTCCAGCAGCTCCACAGCTGCTCCTAGCTTGTTGTCATCTGCAAACCTACTGCTGCTGGACTCAGTCCCCTGCTGCAGATCATCAATGAAGACATAGAACAGGATGGGGCCCAGCATTGCCTGTAGCTGTTAACCAGTCCTGCACCCACCTCTGTTGCTTCCCCACTCCCCCTTCCCCATTACTCTTCAGGGCTGAGCGGATGCAGGGGCAGTGCCCACCCTGTGAGCTGGCAGCATCCTGGCAGGGAGGAGGCTTCCCTTCTCCTGGACCATCTGTCCCGCGCCGGCGCTGGGCACGTTCCCCTCTGCCTGCTGCTGCTCTCAGCAACAGAAGTTAGTGAGGATTTATGGTGGCACTAAACTCCAATTGAGCACATTTGAAAGAGGAACAATTTATTCATCCCAAACACAGCTCTGCTTCAGCTGCAATTATCCCCACGTTAAGGCCTCGTTCCCTGGCAGTTGGCTGAACAGGCAGCAACTTTTTATGCCTGAACCATCTCGTGTTGACATCCCATCAGCAAACAACTGCAGCAGGACACAGCCTACCCAGACAGCCTTTGGGAACTTCTCTGCCTGCTTTGTGCTTCCAAAGTGCTGAGAGGCTGACGTGGGGACAGCTCTGCCAGTCTGGCTCCTGACCACAGCAGCGCAGGATGAGCCAGGCTGGAACAGACCTCTGAGGCCATGGAGTGCAGCCTGTCCCCTGACCCCTTCTGATGAACCAACCCTGGCACTGAGTGCCTCCTGCAGCCTCCTCTGCAACCCTTCCAGCCATGGGCACTGCACTACCTCCCTGGGCAGCCCATTCCAATGCCAATCACTCTCTCTGCCAACAACTTCCTCCTAACATCCAGCCTAGACCTGCCCTGGCACAGCTTCAGGCTGTGTCCCCTTCTTCTGTCCCTGGGGGCCTGGCAGCAGAGCCCAACCCCAGCTGGCTACAGCCTCCCTGCAGGGAGCTGCAGACAGCAATGAGCTCTGCCCTGAGCCTCCTCTGCTGCAGGCTGCACACCCCCAGCTCCCTCAGCCTCTCCTCAAAGGGCTGTGCTCCAGGCCCCTCCCCAGCCTTGATGCTCTTCTCTGGGCACCTTCAGCACCTCAACATCTCTCTTAAGCTGAGGAGCCCAGAACTGGACACAGCACTCCAGGTGTGGCCTGAGCAGAGCTGGGCACAGGGCAGAATGACTGCCCTGGTCCTGCTGCCCACACTGCTCCTGAGCCAGCCCAGGATGCCACTGCCTCACTGCAGTGAGCTGGGCAAACTGCTGGCTGCTGTTCAGCTGCCTACCAGCACCCCCAGGTCCCTCTCTGCCTGGCTGCTCTCAGCCACTCTGTGCCCAGCCTGTGGCACTGCATGGGGTAGTTGAGCAGTGTGGGGGCACCACACAAGACACAGCAGTCAGCAGCTCATGGGCTGCAAGGACAGAAAGAGTCCAAAGAATTACAGGATCCCAGAAGTGTGAGGGGTGGAAGGGACCTCTGGAGACCATCCAGTCCAACCTCCCTGCCAAGGTGAGGTGACCTCTCAGGGTCACCCAGGGCAGGGCACACAAGAACACACCCAGGCAGGTTTTGAGACCCCACAGCCTCTCTGGGCAGCCTGCTCCAGGGCTCTGTCACCATCACTGTGCAGAAGTTGCTCCCCATGTTGAGGTGAAGCCTTCTCTGCTCCAGTTTGTGCCCATTGCTCCTTGCCTTATTGCTGCTGAGCACTGAAAAGAGCTTGGCCCCCTCCACTTGACACCCACCCCCCAGAGCTCTGCAGCCATTGATCAGATCTCCTCTTAGGCTGCACAAACACAAAGCTAACAGGCTCGTGGGGGTGATCAATCACCAGCAAGAGTCCCTTAGGAGGCATCCTGAGTGAAAAAAGAATCCAGGGAAAAGAGAAATACTGAGCTGGGGCCTCACCTGTTGCAGAGCAGCACAGAGGAGAGGGACCCTGGGTCCTGCTGGGCAGAAGGCTGGAGAGGTGGGCAGGGAGAAAGGGAATGAATCCAGCAAGGGCAAGGGCAGAGTCTGGCACCTGGGGAAGAACAGCCCCAGGGACCAGGAGAGGTTGGGGACTGAGCTGCTGGAGAGCAGGGAGAGGGGAGGGACCTGGGGTGCTGCTGGGCAGAAGGATGCCCATGGGCCACAAATATGCCTGGGTGGCCAAGAAGGCCAAAAGGCATCCTCGGGTGGGTTCAGGGGACCTGCAGGTCCCTCCCCAGCCTGCCTGCAGCTGCCCTGCAGCTCCTCAAGTGCAGCTCTGAGCTCTGCCTGCAGCCTTCTCCTCTGCAGGCTGCACAGCCCCAACTCTGCCAGCCTGTGCCCACAGCAGAGCTGCTCCAGCCCTCTGAGCACCATGGAGGCCTCCTCTGGACCCTCTGGAGCAGGTCAAAGTCTCTCATGTGTTGGGGTCCCCAGAGCTGGACACTGTCCCCTTGCTGCTGACAACTGTTGTAGTCCCAGCCTGAGCCTGCCAGCAGGGCACAGGCAGCAGCTTTGCCTCCCTGAGGAACCTCTCTGNCCTAGCACCCAGCCCTGCCCAATCACCCAGACCATGGCACTAAGTGCCCCAGCCAGGCTTGGCTTCAACACCTCTAGGGATGGGCACTCCACCACCTCCCTGGGCAGCCCATTCCAGTGCCAATCACTCTCTCTGCCAACAACTTCCTCCTAACAGCCAGCCTGGACCTGCCCTGGCACAGCTTGAGGCTGTGTCCCCTTCTTCTGTCCCTGAGGGCCTGGCAGCAGAGCCCAACCCCAGCTGGCTACAGCCTCCCTGCAGACAGCTGCAGACAGCAATGAGCTCTGCCCTGAGCCTCCTCTGCTGCAGGCTGCACACCCCCAGCTCCCTCAGCCTCTCCTCACAGGGCTGTGCTCCAGGCCCCTCCCCAGCCTTGCTGCCCTTCTCTAGGCACCTTCCAGCACCTCAACATCTCTCTGCAATGGAGGAGCCCAGAACTGGACATGGCTCTGCCTGGGGCCGTGTCCAGCAAGGGTGGCACAGAGCAGGGGTGCTGGCAGGGCTGCCCAGAGCTGCCATGGCTGGGAGGGGTCACACCTGACAGATGTGACCTGGAAAGGGCACAGCTAAGCCGCTCTGCTCTGGGAGAGGCTTTAGCTCTCCAAGCTGATTTTCCACAGCTTTTGCCTGAAGTTTTAAGAGCTGTCCCTAATCAGCAGCTGCTTTATGGCTGCCGTAAAAGAGCAGGAGCCAAAGGGGGAAGGCTGCGGGCCGGGGGCGCGGCGCAGCTCCGCATCCATCACCGCCGGCGGCGACGTTTACGAGCTCAGGGAGCTGTAAATCCGCCCGGGGCTGGCTGCGGCGGGAGGGGGCGCGGCTGGATCCCTGTCCTGCCCCTGAGAGGCTTTAGTGATGCTTCACCTGCCCAGCCCAGCCCTGGCACATTCATCTCCGCCTCCTGCAGCCTCTCCTGCCTGCCCCTGCCGGCTGAATTCCTGCTCCCCAGCCCCCTCCGGGCAGGACATGTGTGGAGGGTTGCTGGGAGGGGGAACATTGTGCTGGGACTTTGGTTCCCCTCCTGCCTCCCCTGCTTCCTGGGAACCACAGAGAACCATGGAATAGAAGCATGGAATCACACAATGGCTTGGGCTGGAAGGCACCTCCAGAGCTCACCCA
>WAAF01015675.1:3042-41728 GCA_013400475.1 Tricholaema leucomelas | reverse complement strand
CCCCTTTCTCCTTCTTTCCTTTCCCCCTTTCCTCTTCTCACCATTTTTCCTTTCCCTCCCTTTTCCCCCCTTTCTCCTTCTTTCCTTTCCCCCTTTCCTCTTCTCACCATTTTTCCTTTCCCTCCCTTTTCCCCCCTTTTTCCTTCTTTCCTTTCCCCCTTTCCTCTTGTCACCATTTTTCCTTTCCCTCCCTTTTTCCCCCTTTTTCCTTCTTTCCTTTCCCCCTTTCTTCTTGTCACCATTTTTCCTTGACCCTCTTTTTTTACCCTTTTTCCTTCTTTCCTCTCCCCCTTTCCTCTTGTCTCCATTTTTCCTTTCCCTCCCTTTTTTATTCCTTTTTCCTTCTTTCCTTTCCCCCTTTCCTCTCGTTACCACTTTTCTTTGCCCCCTTTTCCCCCCTTCTTTTTCCTTCTTTCCTTTCCCCTTTCAGAAGAGTGAAGCCCAGAGAAGCAGACTTTGTGTTGCAAGAACTCTGCATGGTTTGGCTCCAGATATCCCGAAGCAAAGTTAAGGTATTTTGGTTGGGTGGTTTTTTTTCTCTCAGGTAACTATATCAAAGCAAATGTCTGCTTCAGCGCAGAGGGAAAGGGAGGTTCTACACATAAAAGCTCACCGGGGAGCCTTTGTCCTAATACACATTGCAAATGCCTTGCTGGGGCACAGACTGGCTGCTGGGGTGGAATTGGGAGCACCTGGCCAGAGACACAACAGATCCCTGTGCTGGCTGCTGTCCTGGGAGCCTAAGCAGGGTTGGAGCGCTCAAGAAACCCCAGGAAGATCAAGGCTTTGCCTGCTGCACTACAAAAGAGGTCTCTCGTGGTTTACATTTCCTGTTCACAGAATCACAGGGGTTGCAAAAGGCCTCTGAGGTCATCAAGTCCAACCTTCAAACCATCAGCACCACTGCAAACAAATCACGTCTCAAAGTGCCACGGCCACAGGTTTCTTGAACAGCTCCAGGGATGGGGACTCCACCATCTCCCTGGGCAGCCTCTGCCAATCCCTGCAGCAAAGAAATTCTTCTTAATCCCCAACCTAACCCTCCTCTGACACAGTTTCAGGCCTTTTCCTCTCCTTCCATCACCTGATATTAGGGAGAAGTGACCAACTACCACCTGGCTCCAACCTCCTTCCAGGGAGCTGTAGAGATTAAGGAAGTCTTCCCTCAGCCTCTTTTCCACTCTAGACAAGCCCAGCTCCCTGAGCCTCTGCTCATGAGACCTGTTCTCCAGACTCTTGAGTTATCTCTTGGAGAAGCAAACTATTCTGCAAAGTAATTTGACACCAGGGGAGGTAAAGATGAGTAACCTGAGCACCAGCACTGCAGACAGTTTGCTCCACCTCAGCCTCCCATCTCGGTTTTCCGAGCAGCTTTGTGATTTCAGCCACTGCCTTGGCAGCTGCCCAGCACGATGCACCTGAAAGCAGCCAGGCTGTCTGAGAGCTGCTTTTGGAAGATCAGAGGTCTGCAGGAGTTCTCAAGTCACTCATCAAAACCAGCTGAATATTTCATGTTTTGATTCTTCCTCGGCACTGCAAGTGCTTGGTGATCTGCAGTCACCACAACTGCGCTGCTGCATGCCTGACTGGCAGGAGCACCTCCCTGAAATGATGCCATAAAGCAGTCTGCAGTGCTGGAAAGCTGCTTTGTCTGTCCTGCTCCTGGCCAGGATGTGCTGATCACAGTGCTCAGTGCCATGATTCATTTACTAGGGCTTCACAGCACTGGCTTTTTTCCTCCCTGCTGACACAGGATTAAAATGAAGCATCCTTAACTGCAGGAGATGAAAGCAGAGCTTACCTGGTTCTGCCTGTGTCAGTCACTAGGTTGGTCTTGGATTCATGTGCAGGCAAAACTCTTCCAGCACAGCTTGTCTGACTTGGATCTTCTTGGATCAATCCTAACTGTGCATGGAGCTGGCAGCAGCTGGACTAGCCCAGGACAAATCTTTGCAGCCTTTGGTTTCCCCAGGACTCCATCAACTGTTGTCACTGATGCTAAGGAGGCTGTCACTGATGTTGGGTCCTTGGGAATGCATTGGACTCGTGGCCTCCTCATTCACCTACTGAGCACAGAGAGCTGCCAACGAGAGTGAAAGCTCAACAGCTCACAGAATCATCCCTCTGGTTGGAAAAGACCTTTAACAACATCCAGTCCAACCACTACCAAGGCTGGGGCTAAACCATGGCCCTCAGCACCACATCTCTGCCTCTCTGAAATCCCTCCAGGGATGGGGATTCAACCACCTCCCTGGGCAGCCTGTGCCACTCTTTGAGAACCCTTTCAGGGAAGAAGTTTCTTCTAATGTCCAACCTAAACCTGATCTGATGTAACTTGAGGCCATTTTCTCTCATCCTATCACTTGTTACTAGGGAGAAGAGACCAAACCTCACCTCTCCCCAGCCTGCTTTCAGGGAGTTGTAAAGAGCAATGAGGTCTCCTCTCAGCCTCCTTTTCTCCAGACTATGCAATCCCAGTTCCCTCAGCTGAAAGTTTCTCCAGCTCCATGAAGACTTTTCCCAGTGTTAATGAGATTGAGTTTGGGAGTCAAAGAGAACAGAATGGGGCAAAGGGCTCCAGAAGACACTGTTGGGTTTTCAAGGAGGTTTGCCTTCAGCTCTCCTCCCTTCAGTGTCTCTGCTGTCCCTGCAGCCTCAGGGGAGAGTGGTGAGAGGTGGTCACAAATCCTGGCCACAGGTCAAGGGGCCTGCTGGTCTTTTGCTGATGGACATAGTAGGGAGTCAGACAAGCTGCTGTGGTGGTTTGTGGCACGCTAGGAGCATGCATGGTGCAGTGGTTTGGACTGAGCAGAGTGTGAAAGGGCTTTGTAAGGATGCAGAGGAGCTCTTTTGAGGCAAGTGTTGCCTAGGAGACCTTCAACACTCTGCACACCATGGGGTGAGCAGGGTGCTCTGACAGGGGTGGGAAGGACTGTGGTGAAACATGGGCTCTGCTCACTTGGCCAGGAGCACAGCAGCCAGCAGCCAGGCAGGGATGGGAGGAGAAAGCAGCCCCTGCAGCTTTCTCTGGAAGCTGAATGCTCCCCAGCAAGGCTCATGAAGGGAAGACGAAACAGCCCTGACTTGTTGCCTCTTATACACCACCTCATGCTGCCCTCTTTCTCCTTCAGACTGCTCAGCTCCCCTCCTTCTGCAGTGACTGACAAGGGCATTGTCTGTGCCTAGGTTACATGGTGACACATGATGTGGTGACAACATTCAAACCAGCTGTCCTGTGCTCAGGGATCCCTCAACCTTTGGAATGGTGGCTTGGAATGAAAGCTATCACTGCAGAGACCTTCACACGTGGATTGGCTGGTGGATTGGTTGGACATGTGGATGGATGGATGGATGGATGGATGGATGGATGGTTGGACATGTGGATGGATGATTTGACATATGGATGGTTGGACATGTGGATGGATGGATGGATGGATGGATGGATGGTTGGACATGTGGATGGATGATTTGACATATGGATGGTTGGACATGTGGATGGATGGATGGATGGATGGTTGGATGGTTGGACATGTGGATGGATGATTTGACATATGGATGGTTGGACATGTGGATGGATGGATGGATGGATGGATGGATGGTTGGACATGTGGATGGATGATTTGACATATGGATGGTTGGACATGTGGATGGATGGATGGATGGATGGTTGGATGGTTGGACATGTGGATGGATGATTGGACATATGGATGGTTGGACATGTGGATGGATGGATGGATGGATGGATGGTTGGACATGTGGATGGATGGTTGGATGATTGGTTGCTTGGACATGTGGATAGATGGTTGGAAGGTGGTGGAGTCGCCGTCCCTACAGGTGCACAAGAAAAGACTGGATGGGGCACTTAAGAAAAGCCTGGATGGGGCTCTTAGTGCCATGGTCTGGTTGATTGGATAGGGCTGGGTACTATGTTGGACTGAATGAGCTTGGAGGTCTCTCCCAACCTGCTTGATTCTATGATTCTATGGTTGGATGCTTGGCTGGACATGTGGATGGATGGTTGGTTGGATGGTTGGTTGGACATGTGGATAGATGATTGGACATGTGGATGGATGGATGGATGAAATGTTGGATGGTTGGTTAGTTGGTTGGACATGTGGATGAATGGTTGGTTGGATGGTTGGTTGGACATGTGGATAGATGATTGGACATGTGGATGGATGGATGAAATGTTGGATGGTTGGATGTGTGGATGGATGGCTCAGTGGAAAAGGGTGCCCAGGGAGGTCATGGATGCTCCCTCTCTGGTGTTTTCAAGGCCAGGTTGGACAAGGCCTTGAAAAACCTTTTCTAGTGTCTTGGCAGGGAGTTGGAACTAGATGATCTGTAAGATCTCTTCTATGGTTCTATGGTTTTATGGTTCTATGGTTAGCTGGTTGGGTGGGTTGGTTGATTGTTCAGATGTTTGGTTGGATGGTTGAAGAGTTGGATGGGTGGGTGGATAGTTGGTTGGGTGATTCAATGGTTGGGTAATTGGATAGTTGGTTGGGTGGTTGGATGGTTGGTTGGATGGTTTGGTAGTTGGTTGGTTGGTACTTGATTGGTTGGGTACTTCGTTGGTTGGTTGGGTAGCTGGTTGGTTGGATGGTCAGATAGTTGGTTGGGTGGTTGGGTGGTTGGTTAAAGAGCAATGAGGGATGGTTGGGTAGTTGGTTGGTCGGGTAGTTGATTGATTGGTTGGGTAGCTGCTTGGTTGAATAGTTGGTTGGGTGGTTGGTTGGGTGGGTAATTGGTTGGTTGGATGGTCAGATAGTTGGTGGGGTGGTTGGGTGGTTGGTTGGTGTGGGTGGTTGGATGGTTGGGTAGCTGGTTGGTTGGATGGTCAGATAGTTGGTGGGGTGGTTGGGTGGTTGGTTGGTGTGGGTGGTTGGATGGTTGGGTAGCTGGTTGGTTGGATAGTTGGTTGGTTGGCTGGTCAGATAGTTGTGTGGGTGGCTGGATAGTTGGTTGGGTGGTTGGATGGTTGGTTGGATGGGTTGGTAGTTGGTTGGTTGGTACTTGATTGGTTGGGTACTTCGTTGGTTGGTTGGGTAGCTGGGTGGTTGGATGGTCAGATAGTTGGTGGGGTGGTTGGGTGGTTGGTTGGTGTGGGTGGTTGGATGGTTGGGTAGCTGGTTGGTTGGATAGTTGGTTGGTTGGCTGGTCAGATAGTTGTGTGGGTGGCTGGATAGTTGGTTGGGTGGTTGGATGGTTGGTTGGATGGGTTGGTAGTTGGTTGGTTGGTACTTGATTGGTTGGGTACTTCGTTGGTTGGTTGGGTAGCTGGGTGGTTGGATGGTCAGATAGTTGGTGGGGTGGTTGGGTGGTTGGTTGGTGTGGGTGGTTGGATGGTTGGGTAGCTGGTTGGTTGGATAGTTGGTTGGTTGGCTGGTCAGATAGTTGTGTGGGTGGCTGGATAGTTGGTTGGGTGGTTGGATGGTTGGTTGGATGGGTTGGTAGTTGGTTGGTTGGTACTTGATTGGTTGGGTACTTCGTTGGTTGGTTGGGTAGCTGGGTGGTTGGATGGTCAGATAGTTGGTGGGGTGGTTGGGTGGTTGGTTGGTGTGGGTGGTTGGATGGTTGGGTAGCTGGTTGGTTGGATAGTTGGTTGGTTGGCTGGTCAGATAGTTGTGTGGGTGGCTGGATAGTTGGTTGGGTGGTTGGATGGTTGGTTGGATGGGTTGGTAGTTGGTTGGTTGGTACTTGATTGGTTGGGTACTTCGTTGGTTGGTTGGGTAGCTGGGTGGTTGGATGGTCAGATAGTTGGTGGGGTGGTTGGGTGGTTGGTTGGTGTGGGTGGTTGGATGGTTGGGTAGCTGGTTGGTTGGATGGTCAGATAGTCGTGTGGGTGGTTGGATAGTTGGTTGGGTGGTGATTACAAAGGGATGAGCCAGTAGAGCCTGAGTACTTTTACTGCCAGCACAGTGGCCAAGGTTACGTTGAGATGTCCTCATCCATGAAGCCTAAAGCAGGCAAGAGGAGGAGCAGCCACATCACCAAGCCTTGCAGAAGCCTAAATGTCTATGAAAAACACTTCCAGGGCTTCCACCTCCCCAGAAGTAAACAGGAATTAAACCCAGCTCTAAGTCTGCACACAGAGAATCATTAACTTTGTCTAGTTAGGGACCGGAGGGAGGGAAGGGGGAATTTTGGGGAGCTTTTTTCTCTCCCTTTTTTTTTTCTTCTTCTTCTTCTTTTTATGCCTTGGGCAAACTTTTCAACATTAACTAATTAATGTTTATAAAGCACTTTGCATATATAGTGCCTTTCATCAGGGGATCTCCAAGTATTAGATTATATTATCTTGGAGGCCCCAGGCCTGTGCATACTAGCCCCAGAAAGTATTAGCCTTAGAAACTTTGAGTAATTCACTTTGGGTTGGTTTGGGTTTGATTTTTTTCTTTTCCTTGGGCTTCTTTCTTTCTTTTTTTTCTTTTCCTTTTGGTTGGGTTTTTGGTTTTTTTCTCATCTTTCCCTCCTCTGAAGATCTGCCTGGCGTTGTTGGCTGCCTATGGAAAAGAGGTGGTTGCAAAGAAGGGTAATATCAAGAGGCTGGTGCCAGCCCACAGTGACCATGTGAACAAAAACACCCAAGCCCCCCACAGTGCACCTCTCCAAGCCCCTCATTGCTGGAGTCTGGGAGCTGAGCAAGCCTGCCAAAGGGGAACTGAACTCGAAATCCCACTTGTCAAGTGAGGCTTAGGAGGAGGCACCACCAGCGGTGGGGGAAGCAGCCCTGATAGCTGCACTGCTCATGGAGAGGTGGATAAGGAAAGGGAGGGAGACTTCTTGGGTAGATGTGGTGCTTAGGGCCACTGGGATGAGCAGAGGGCTGCAGCAGCTCTGCTGTGAGCACAGACTGAAAGAGTTGGGGCTGTGCAGGCTGCAGAAGAGGAGGCTCCCAGGGGACCTTCTTGTGGCCTTCCAGGATCTGAAGGGGGCTACAAAAAGCTGGGGAGGGACTTTTTAAGCTCTCAGGGAGTAACAGGACTAAGGGGAATGAAGCAAAGCTGGAGGTGGGGAGAGTCAGGCTGGAGGTGAGGAGGAAGTCGTTGAGCATGAGAGTGGTGAGAGGCTGGAATGGGTTGCCCAGGGAGGTGGTTGAGGCCCCATGGCTGGAGGTGTTTCAGGCCAGGCTGGCTGAGGCTGTGTGCAGCCTGCTCTAGGGTAGGGTGTCCCTGGGCATGGCAGGGGGCTGGAACTGGCTGCTCCTTGTGGTCCCTTCCAACCCTGACTGATTCTATGATTCTATATAGTTTAGGGGTGAAGTTTGTACAGTAGGGTTGGACTTGATGATTCCCAAGGGGCTTTTCCAACTGGAATGTTTCTGTGATTCTGGGATTCTCAGTTCTAGCAGCACCAGCAGCTAACCTGCTCCAGCAGCAGAGAAACAGATTGAGAGAGGTTCTCCTCCACCTCTACTCTGCCCTGGTGAGACCTCATCTTGAGGACTGCCTTCAGTTTTGGGCTCCCCGGTTGAAGAGGGACAGGGATCTGCTGGAGAGGGTCCAGTGGAGAGCTACGAGGATGGTGATGGGACTGGAGCACTGCCTGATGAGGAGAGGCTGAGGGACCTGGGGCTGTTCAACTNTGATCTCTTTGGGTCCATTCCAGCCCCTCACATCCTGTGATCCTGTGAGCCTGTGATCCTGTGAGCCTATGGTCCAGCACAGGGCCAAGCTGCTGGCTCCCCTGCATCACATTAAGTTTCTCTTAGTGGGAGCTGGGAACCCATCAAAACAGCCACGTTTATCCCATCTGGAGTGTCTCCACTGCTGCCAGCCTCCTGGGCAGAGGCAGAGCACCCCAAAGCCACACCAGCAGTGGTGTTTCTGCCATGTGCTCAAGCCTGGGCGTGGGCTCAGGGCATGACTCAATGGCTTAACAATAGCTGCTTGCATGAGCTGGCAGGGACCTAGCCAGGTTCACAATGGAAAAAATGTGTGGGCATCCCAGCTCCAGAGAAACACATGGGGAGCAGGCCTGCTGCTGCATGCAGGAGCTACCAACGGAGAAAGCAAGGCCTTGGGGAGCAGAAACTTGACAGGGACAAGGCAGAGGATGCCTTTGCCCTTACTTGCAGGTCTTACAGGTGGAATTCCCCCAGCTGAATTTAGCTGGGTAAGGGCTGCTGCAGCAGCAGGACCGAGCAGCAGATCCAGTCTCACAGAGTCAGCCCTATTCAGGACTCAAGAATGGAGCCACCCCCTCCAAGGCCACTTTGCCCAGGCCAAATGACCCTTGTGAGCAGTGGAAGTTCACAGTGAAGGGGGGAGGGGGAAATCCCTCCCTGTCAGTGGAGGAGAGTTCAGCAGGTCAAAGACACAGGTAGCTAAAACCAAACATGCATTTCTTCATCCAAACTACCCTGAGAGCTCTCCCAGAGCCTGCACACACTGAAGAACTAGATGGGGAGCTTGGGATGAGCAAAAGCACCCAAGCACCACTCGTGGGCTGATCTCCCCAGGCCCAGAAGGAGCACTGTGTGCTGCTCCCAGGGGAAAGGCAGCTGGGAGAGGTGCTCAAGGGGGCTGTGGGGAGCACCTCTCCAGCTAGGGTGCAGGCAGCATCTGGACATGGGAAGTCACATCAGGAAGCTGAGCAAGCAGGACTTGCCATGTGAGCAAAGGTGTCTGGGAGGCTAAGCCTTGCACCCTGCCCTGTGCACTCCTGAATCCAAGGAAGAGTGGGAACCCCCTATGGATCAGTGTGCTCACTGTGCTGACCTACAGCAGCACCTGGATGGAGACAGAGGTGTAGCACAGCTCCTGCTGGCGAGGAACAGCAGCCATGGCTTTGCTATGGACCTCCACATCCTCTAACCCTGGAGCCAGCACTATGAGGGACCAGGACAGCCCATGTGTGTGTTGGCAGATCTCCTAGGAAGTGTGGCCCACATGGGCTGCACTGTTGTGGCAAGAAGGAGAGGGCTGTGAGAGCCAGCTGTGCACTGAGAGTGAAGAGGAAGCCAAGAGTCCCCCTCTGCAGACACTGCAGCACAGAGGCAGCCTGGGAGCAGCCAAAGTCTCATCAGCTTGCTCCAATCAACTGTTGGCTACTGTACTGTATGTGACCCAGGGAGCATTAGGAAGGACTTCTGGTCTGCCCTCTCCCCACCAGAGAGACTTGTGGTTGAAGAGAGGCTTGGGAGAAGAGGAATCAAAGTGAGAGCTGTGCTGGGGTACGGCAGGGTCTGTGCTGGGCTCTCATGGTGCTCCTTCCCTGGGCTCTCCACAGGTGCTGGGCTCATTTTGCTCTTTCAGCTTGTCCTGAGCTGCACACACCATGTTTGTCTGCCACCAGCAAGGGTGTATTTATATTGGCAAAGGAGACCAGCTACCACATAAAGGGCCTCTAAGGAGGCAAGCAGGCACCTTGAGGAGTGCTGCTGCTGCTGCTGGCTGTGCGTGTACACCTCCTTCTCACCTCTTCTTTGAAGTAGATGCCTCACTTGCAGGCCAGGGTGATATTGCCTGGTCCTTCAGGCCAGGATACTCCCACACTGGCTTCTTATGCAGCAGGAGGAAGTGTGTGGTGCCACTGGAATTACCTCCAACCTAAGGCGAGAGTGGAATAATGGATGCTCATCAATAGGGAGCCAGGCACCTTCTTCCTTTCTCCCAGCTCAGGAAGCAGACATTGGCTGCAGCCAGCCCCAGGGAGCTTGGAGCTGGGCTTGGTGGCTCACAGGTAACCATCAAGCAGTTGTGAGTCATTCCTGCCCTGGAAGCCAGCCAGCTCCTGCTCATGAGCTACCGTTGCAAGAGCTGTTAGACACCAGCAGTGGTTTCGCTGCCCGCTGGTTGCTGTCCCTGCCCGGCGGCTTGGAAGTCACCTGCATTCCTCTGCCATGGGCGGGTGGTGCCAGTGCTTGGGAGCAAAACACCACACCAGGCTTTGAAGGAGACAGGCTGGGAGGTTTTCCTCGCTGCTCCACCCCACAGCCAAGCAGGTGCACTGCCAACTTCAGCCTCAGCAGCTCTGGGACAAGTGCGTCTCTTGTGTTGCTCTTCAATTCCCTCCGTTTCCTGGATCCTCTCCCTGCAACAGGTCATTTGCCTGCCTGGCAGGAGCTCAGGAAGAGCCAGGCAGCCTGGGACTTCCCCACGACTCCTGATGGATGTGCTCCTGCAACACACTCGAGGATGGCAGTGGCTTTGCTACAGCAGAAGTGTTGGTGCAGTGCAGGGAGGCAACACTTGGGCTTGGGAAGACCATCTCGTGGTGTCCACAGGCCATCAACCTTGGGAGTCCTCTCTCATGGAGATCATCCTGCTGGTCCTCCAGTTTGGACAGCTACAGCTGAGCAGCTGCACCATGACCAAAGAGCTTGCAAGGACCAACACAGCAGTGCTGCCTGTGGCTGAGGGACTCCAGAGGGATAGGCAAGAAAGGACTTGTGCCAAAGCTGACTCTGCAAGGCTTGGTTGGGCAACAGCAGTTTAGATCAGCTATAGATCTAGAGGCCCTCAAGTGAAGCAGGAGACAGAGGAAGCTTCCCTCTCCTGCCAGCACAGCTGTATTTGGAGGTGTGGGTGAGGGCTGTGCTCTGCCTGGGGGCTCAGGCACCAACAAACTGGGCAACTCAGCCTAGCACTGAGGAAAGTGGCCATGGCACTCTTCTTCCCAGGTTTTGGGAAGCCCTCAGATAACATATCTTGAGCTCTGTGCTATAGAGAGCTCTTGGAGAGTGTGTAAAGCCATTTGTGTTCCTCTAAAACAGGCATTGTGGGCAACTCCCTCTGTCCTGGGCAGTGCTGCTTTGGTTTGCTGGCCCAGGCTATGCACATCTCTGAGCTGTTCAAAGTGGTGGCTCCCTCTTGTTAAAGTCTGCAGGACAAAACAAAGCTGCTGCTTGCTCACCACCTATGCATGGGGAGAAGACAGCCCCTGCTGCAAGTGGCTGTGGTGAGATGGGCACTGGGGCTCGGCCATCTTTCCAGGCAGCACAGCTGGGGTGTGAGGGAGCAGCAGTGCTGTTGGGGACACACTTCCAAGAGGCAAGCTTAGGGGACTGGGAGGGAGGGATGACTGTCCCTGGCATGAGGAGAATGACCATGAGCCAGCACCGTGCCCTTGTGGCCAAGAAGGCAGATGGCATCCTGGTGTGTTTCAAGAACAGTGTGGCCAGCAGGTTGAGGGAGGTTCTCCTCTACCTCTGCTCTGCCCTGGTGAGGCCACATCTGGGGTACTGTGTCCAGTTCTGGGCTCCCGAGTCAAGGAGAAGGAAATGCTGGTGAGGGTACAACAAAGGGCTACAAAGATGCTGAGGGGACTGGAACAGCTCTGTGCTGAGGAAAGACTGAGAGAATTGGGGCTTCTTAGCCTGGAGAAGAAAAGACTGCTCATGAATACTTCAAGGGTGGGTGTCAGGAGGATGGGGCCAGGCTTTTTTTCAGGGGTGCCCAGCAACAGGACAAGAAGTAACAGGCACAAACATGAACATAGGCAGTTCCACCTAAACATGAGGAGGAACTTCTTTAATTTAAGGGTGATGGAGCCCTGGGGCAGGCTGTCCAGAGCAGTGGTGAGGCCTTCATCTCCAAAGTCATTCAAAACCCACCTGGGTGCATTCCTGCGTGACCTTCTCTAGGTGAGCCTGTTTTGGCTAGGACTAGATGATCTCCAGAGCTCCCTTCCAACCCCTACCACTCTGTGATGCATGAGGATGAGCTCCTCTGAGCACGTGTAAGCCTGGGCTGCAGCCTGTCAGCACTTTCTCCCGCAGCAGGCAGGCAGCTTCCCCCAGAGCACTGCAATCAGGCAGGGAAATACCCTTCAGTCACTGCCCAGATTTCCCAGCTGAAACTCAGACCACCAGTCTTGTGATCCCTGCAGAACTGATTCATGCTTTTTGAAACGTGTGGGTTTGGCAATCCTCTGCCTGCACTTAGGAGTCATTTCCCAACCCTGTATTTCCCCCAGAGGTGTTCTTGCTTTTCTCCCCTTTTCGCTCTCCTCTACATGAAATAAACTGCTTGGGGGCGAGGGGAGTTGCTCCCCGTGGCAAACCCTCAGCTTATTGAACTCACAGAGAGCTGCTCACTAACTAACAGCAAGGAAAGAAGAATCCCCCCCAACTTTGGAGGCCAAAATAACCACAGCAGGTTGGAGCAGCTCCTCTCCTCCTCTTCACAGTCTCACAGTATTACCAAGGTTGGAAGAGACCTCACAGATCATCAAGTCCAACCCTTTACCACAGAGCTCAAGGCTAGACCATGGCACCAAGTGCCACGTCCAATCCTGCCTTGAACAGCTCCAGGGATGGCGACTCCACCACCTCCCTGGGCAGCCTCGGAGCAGGACAGATTGGGAGAGGACTTTGTTCCTCACAGAGCAGCAGGAAAATGATGTGTGCCCCACTGCAGCCACACTGGGGGTGGTGGATAAGCCTCGGATCATCGTGGTGGACTGCTCTGTGTCAAAGCTGAGCTTCTGCTCCCATTAGCTGCTCTGGGGAGGAAGGTCTGGGGTGCACCCAGGCACAAAAGCCCAAAGGAGAGCATGTAAGGGCCTCTCCTGAGGTCAAGAGAAGAGGATGGTTTAGTTTGGAGAGAGCAAGTGTGAGCAACTTGGGCTCATATTCAGTCAAGGAGCAAAATATCCTGGCTTTAACTCTCATGCAGTTGTGGCAGGGACTGTTATCTTTATCACTGGTGATACCAATCAAGGGCATAACTGCTACCTGAGCTCAAAGAAACACCACTAATTACCTGGAGCTTGTGCTGGGCACCATCCGTGTTCCCATAGGCAGCCTGCTGCTGGCATGGCAGAAGGCAAAACCCCACACCCATGGGAGTGGAGGCTGTTTTCCATTCCCTGCGAGGGATCCCTGCCCGTTGGAAGGCAGAGCAAGCAGTTAGGGAGCAAAAGGGAGCCCTGCTGCAAGGGTTTGCAGGGTGCCAACAGGCTCTGAGCACACGGGGCCAGGCATGGGAGGTGCTACAGGATGTGACCTTGTTGGTGTGTTTGGGACTTGAGGCTCCTTTCAGGAAAGGGTTTTTGTTGTGGTGAATGTTAGGGAGGTATAAATAGCCCCTGCTGCGCTGGGACTCCACCACCTCAAGCTGCGACGTGCCAAGGAGATGCCCAGAGGATGGCACACGGCAGTGGGACACCACCAGAAGCAGATGGAGGGAAATCCCCAAGGCAGGGCTTTAGCTGCTGAGAGGTGAAATCTAACAAGGTAGAAACCTAACAAGGGCAAGTTTTTATTGGCATAGCAGCAAAGCCCAATCTGGAGGAGACATCCAAAAAGGAACAGCTTAACAGCCTGGGCCAGTCTGCCCCCTGCCTGCTGCAGGAGCACAGAGGGGGCTAGGGAAGGCTGTCCTGCCCCGGTGGGGAATCCATATCTCAAACACCTGAGGAAGCTGGAGATGACCTTTGCAGCCAGCACTTCTCAAGGCTCTCTAGAAGTTACATTCAAACTTTGGAAGCTCTTGAGAGAGCAACAGAATCGACACTGCCAAGTTATTAACAAAGGTCATGAGAAGAGAAAGTAACTGAGCCCCATTTTGCCCCTGCTGAACCTGATTTCGTGTCTCAGCAAGCCCAGAGGGTCTCCAGGTGCTCACAGTTTCTGCCTCTGCAGAGGACAACAGGTTTGCCATCAAGAGTCGTTAGCCCAGAGAAGTGGCAACTCAGGAACTGTTTGTGCAGCAGGTGTCTCCTATGGAAGGCCTGAAGAAGACTGGGAAGCGATGGTAGCCATCCAAGGGAAACACTATTTGAGGGGTGGGGAGGAGAACTGGAACAGCCATGGAAGCTGAAGAGGAAAGCAAGCAGAAGGGAAGAGGGGAAGTGTCCACCAAGCTGTGCAAGATGAGGGTGGTAGCACCTGGTGTGGATGTTGCTTGGCCATGAGCATTTCACAGGCTCACA
This sequence comes from Tricholaema leucomelas, assembly GCA_013400475.1. Taxonomy (NCBI): domain Eukaryota; kingdom Metazoa; phylum Chordata; class Aves; order Piciformes; family Lybiidae; genus Tricholaema lacrymosa; species Tricholaema leucomelas. Next base: position 27,847 of record WAAF01015675.1, on the reverse strand, counting down.
AGGTACCAGGGGTTGGAAGGGACCCAAGGAGCATATCCAGTCCAACCCCCCCCGCCAGAGCAGGAACATACAATCTAGCTCGGGGCACACAGGAACACATCCAGACAGGCCTTGAAAGGCTTCAGAGGAGAGCCCACAACCTCTCTGGGCAGCCTGTGCCAGGGCTCTGGGACCCTTACAGTAAAGAAGTTCCCCCTTGTGTTGAGCTGGAACCTCCTGTGCTGCAGCTTCCATCCATTGCTCCTTGTCCTGTCCCAGGGAGCAGTGAGCAGAGCCTGGGGTTTCACCTCAGTACAGAAGTCAAAGCCAGGCTGAAGGGTGCCTGGACAAACCAAACAGTTCCCCCCACCTGCACAAATCATTCCCAAGGCTTGGGGAGCAGGCAGGGACAGCAGCAGGGGCAGGCAGTGCTGTGGTGCGTTTGTGCCGCAAGGCAGAGGGGTGGGGAGAAACGCCCAAGCAGGGCGGCTGGGGTGGGAACGGAGGGGTGGGAAGGGGACCCAGCAGCACAGAAACCCAGCGAAGGGGATGAAAGGCCGGGGTGGGGAGAGAAGAGCTGGGGCGCTGCGCCCACGTCTCAGCCAGCTGCGCCTGGGGCCCCTCGCTCGAAGCGCCGGGGAGCAGCTGTGCCGCAGCGCAGCGCCAGCCGCTCCGGCCCCCTGCCCGCGGTGCAGGCTGCCCTGCCAAGGAGGCCTCCCGGGCACGGAGCACGGCCAAGGAGGCCGAGCACAGGCTGCTGTGAACAAGGAGCTCCCAGGGGGTGCCCCAAGCCCCCGCAGCCAGACCTCCCGCACCCCCCGGCCGAGAGCTGTGCTCCCCAGCCCGGTCGGGGCAAGGCAATGCCTCGGCGGCTCCGTGGCCCGGCAGGCTGGGCCGGGCCGGGCACGCCCGGAGACCCCGGGGCGGTGCTGGCTGCTCTGGGCTCTCGGCCAAGCAAACGCTTGCTCAAGGGTGTCTCCAGCAGCACAGCCCCAGCGCCCTTCCCAGGACCGGGGCCCCATGCGGGAGGCACAGGCGACTCACTCCCATTGCCCCTCTGCCACCCACCCTGCCCAGCGCTATCCTGCTTCGGCACCCGTGCGCCAAGGCAAGCGACAGCTGCTGGGGCTTTTAAATCCATCGAGCAGAAACCTGTTTCTGGAAGCAAAAAGTCACCTAAAAAGGCAGCACCCTGCAAGGGCCGGGCTGCACCTCCCAGCTTTCTCCCCTGGGGGATTCCACCCCCGGGGGCAGCTTGGAGCTTGGCTTGCTCACCCCCAGCCAGCCAAAAAGCTCAGCCTGTGGCTCAGAGCTGCGAAAAGTTTCACCTCTTACAGAGAAAAGCCTGAGAGGGCAGCAGGCTGGCTCGGGGGGTGCAGGAGCAGGGTATAGGCAGGTCTGGAAGAGTTGGGTCTCTGTTAGTTTTCTCGAGTTTTGACTCGATCAATATTGTAGAGAGAAAAAAGAGCCAAAAGAAAAAGCCAAACCAAGCCTCTTGACTCACTCTCTTCCCAAGACTGCCCTAGCCCAGGGCATCTTCCCTGCCTTGGGAAGTGTTGCAAAATCTGAGCTTGCCCTAGAGGTATCTCTCACTAATTACTGGATATCCTGGTTTTGTGTAAGGACAGAGGCAGAACCTTCCCACAGGTTCTTCTTTACAGCATGGGAAAGAAAAAGAAAAGAGAAAAAGCCACAACCAACCAAACTCCAAACCCTGAGTTCTGGTCGAGCATCCCCAGCAGACTGCTCTGAGGGGATCTCTTTCTGGAGCCATCCTCCCCAGCCCTGGGGCATCAGCGCTCACCACCAGGCTCTAAGAAGTGAGGAATTTCAAAGGCAAAACCAACCTGGCTTTTAATGTTTGCCCTCTGTACTTGAAGTTTGGGTCGCTTTCAATTTATTTTGGGGTTAGTTTTGTTGTTGTTGTTGTTGTTCCCTGTAATAAAGAAGGTGAAAGCTTTCAAATTAGACCCAGCAGAGGCTCGGCGAGCCGTGTGAGATGCAGCCTGCCTGCGTTCGCACCGCCCGCCAGCCCTGCTGCAGAGGGCTAATGAATCAGCTGGGGAAAGGCAGGCTGCAGAAAATTACAGCCCTGGCCCCATCAGGAGGCAGCTCAGCCCTGATTCCCATGGCAGATGGAAGCCAGGCAGATCCTCACATGGGCTGTAAGCCTCTATCAATTTGCCAGGGTAGTAGAATAGAATAGAATCAAGCAGGTTGGAAGAGACCTCCAAGATCATCCAGTCCAACCTAGCACCCAGCCCTAGCCAGTCAACCAGACCATGGCACTAAGTGCCTCATCCAGGCTTTTCCTGAACACCCCCAGGCACAGCGACTCCACCACCTCCCTGGGCAGCCCATTCCAATGCCAATCACTCTCTCTGCCAACAACTTCCTCCTAACATCCAGCCTAGATCTCCCCTGGCACAACTTGAGGCTGTGTCCCCTTGTCCTGTTGCTGGTTGTCTGGGAGATGAGACCAACCCCCACCTGGCTACAGCCTCCCTTCAGGTAGTTGTAGACCCCCTCCATCTGAGGTTTGGTCACAGCAGCAGAGCAGCTTCAGTTCTGGGGTGTTCAGTCTGGAGAGGAGAAGGCTACGAGGGAACCTTATTGTGGCCTATCTGAAGGGGGCTATAAGAAAGCTGGGGAGGGACTTTTTGGGGTGTCAGGGAGTGACAGGACTAAGGGGAATGGAGCAAAACTAGAAGTGGGTAGATTCAGATTGGATGTTAGGAAGTTCTTCACCGGGAGGGTGATGAGGCCCTGGCACAGGTGCCCATGAAGCCTCATCCCTGGAGATCTTTAAGGCCAGGCTGGATGTGGCTCTGAGCAACCTGATCCAGTGTGAGGTGTCCTAGCCCATGGCAGGGGGGGTGGAGTTGGATGATCCTTGAGGTCCCTTCAAGCCCTGACAATTCTGTGACTCTATGTTCAACAGCCTCTGCTGTGTCTACACATCTGATAGCAACACAGAGCCCAGAGGAGGCCACAAGGATGACCAGAGGGCTGGAGCACCTCTCCTGTGAAGACAGGCTGGGAGAGCTGGGGCTGTTCAGCCTGGAGAAGAGAAGGCTCCAGGCAGATCTTAGAGCTGCATTTCAATATGTGAAGGGAACCCACAGGAAGGCTGGGGAGGGACTGTTCAGAAGGGCTTAGAGTGATAGGACAAGGGACAAAGGTTTGAAACTGGAGCAGGACAGATTTAGGTTGGGCATCAGGAGGAAGTTCTGAACAATGAGGGTGGTGAAATCCTGGAACAGGCTGCCCAGGGATGTGTTGGAGGCCCCATCCCTGGAGACATTCAAGATCAGACTTGATGTGGCCCCTGGGCAGGCTGCTCTAGTTGGAGGTGCCCCTGCTGAACGCAGAGGGGTTGGGCAAGATGACTTAGGGGTTGCCTTCCAACCTGATGCAATCTGTGACTCTTTTGCTCATTCCAGCCTCTTCTTTCAGTGTCAGGCAGCCAACTTCTGTGGGCAGCACTGTCCTCCTGTCCCAGCTGCTGCAGTGGCTGGGCTGCTGCCCTGGGCTGCAGCTGATGGTTAGAACCACAGATGGCATCGGGTTGGAAAGGACTCTCAAAGGTGATTTTGTCCAACACCCTGCAGTCAGCAGGGACACCTCCACCTAGATCAGGTTCCTCAGAGCCCCATATAGTTGGACCCTGAATGTCTCCAGGGATGGAGCCTCCACCACCTCCCTGAGCAACCTGTTCCAGTGTTCCACCACTCTCACTGGGACAAACTTCTTCCTAATGACCAACCTCAGTCTGCCCTGCTGCAGTTCCTTAGCCACCTGTATGCACACAGAGTGCAGGGACAGTCACAAAGAACTAACTGGAAGAAAAAATTCCTCCTCTCCTCCCTCCCAGCTTCCCAGGACAGAAGGAAGCAGCACCTTCAAATAACTGTAAATAACAAACCCCTGTCAGGCTGAGCACTTCAAAGTGGAAGTGCAAATACCTCAAGAAGCTTGGGGAGCTTCACAGAGCCATGAATTACCTCTCCAAAACAGAGGGAGGTGATCTGCCAGATCACTCTTCATTCCAGACACATTTCAAACCATACACCCTGTGGTTTGGTAAAGAGAGGAACTGATAACCACAGTTCTTCAGGGAAAGCCTGGGGAGAAGGAGCAGGCCCAGCTGCTGAGATGAAGATGACTGTTTTGCTCTACCAGTACCTAAGACCCCCTCTTTGCTCCCTCCCAGCAGGACATATCCCCAGGGGAGGCAGTTCTTCAGTGACCACTGATGGGCAGAGGTCTGGAGAAACATGCACTGGTCACCCCCTGGGGCATCAGTGCAGGTTTTGGTATCACCCAGTATCCACCTGGACCACACGAGCCATGGCTCTGTTCCCTTCCCTTCTTCTGAGACAGAGACTGAAGAGCTGAAAGAGCTGTGGGATTGTGAGATGGGGCTTGGGGAAGAGAATGGATGATGGTCCCTGATGGGGTCTCCAGCAGGAATCACAGCATCACAGGGGGCTGGAAGGGACCTCCAAAGCTCAGCCAGTCCAACCTATGTCAGAGCAGGTCACACAAGAAAACATCCAGGCAGGCCTTGAATATCTCCAGAGAGGGAGACTCCACAACCCCCCTGGGCAGCCTGTTCCAGGGCTCTGTCACCCTCACAGGGAAAAAAAAAATCCTCCTCATGTTTAAATGAAGCTTCCTCTGCCTCAGCTTCCACCACTGCCTCTTGTGCTGTCAGTGGGCATCCCCCAGCAGAGCCTGGCTCCAGCCTCCTGCCACTCACCTTTACATCTCTATAACCAGCACACCTCCTCTCCCAGCAGCACAGCCCCAGCTCCCTCAGGCTTTCCTAACAGAGCTGTTCCATTCCCTTCAGCATCTTTGTGGCTCTGTGCTGGACTCTTTCAAGCAGTTCTATGTCCCTCTTGAACTAGGGGACACAGAACTGGACACAGTACTCCAGATGCAGCCTCACCAGGGCAGAGTAGAGGGGCAGGAGAACCTCTCTGGACCTACTAACCACAGCCCTTCTAATCCAGCCCAGAATGGCATTGTCCCTCCTGGCCACCAGAGCAGATTGCTGGCTCATGGTCACCCTCCCATCCACCAGGACTCCCAGAGCCTTTGCCACCTTCCAACAGGTCAGTCCCCAACCTGTACTGATCCTTGTAGTTGTTCTTACTTTAGGTGGCTTTGCCAGGGGAACATCCCTTGGAAGGTGGGAAGTACCTAGTGCTGCAAGGACCTTGTAGCAAGCTTAGCATTTACTGGTATCACGAAAGACAAACTTCCTGCGAGGGTCTGCTCCCTGCACAGAAAGGGGCAGCATCAGGGTTGACATGAACTGACCTGCACCATCACCTCCTTCCACTCCAGAACAGCTTTTCAACTTCCAAGTCTATGCTGGAGCTCTTCTTCTTCCTTTGTCCTTCACAGCAAAACCCCTTTCCAAAGCAGGCTGCCTGGAGGTGACCTGCGAATTGTGGCAGCCCCAAGGTAGACTGAGTAGCAAAGTTAGCAGCTACAGAGAGCAGGCAAGGAGTGAGCTGGGAAGGAACAAGGACTGGTGTGTCTGGAAGAAAAAGACAAAGTTCTTCTTCACTCCTTCAGAGTGCTACAAAGCCAAAAGGGGTCCTTGTCTGGCTTACCAAAGGCCTGCACCGAGTGCAGTTGGACCCTGGCTGACCCAGAGCAGGGCTGGACAAGCCACTGGCAGGTGGTAAAGAGCCAAGCAGCAAAGCAGAGAGGTCCAGTGTGCTACACTCTTCAGTCTTGGCACTCAGTTTTGCACTGATCAAAGGAGTAAAGGCTTCCCTGGGAACTACAGCTACCTCCAGAGCTGCAGGCTCCAGCCAGAGCGCTCAGGATAACAGTGGCTGTGTGTAGGCACCGTCTGCAGCATGGCCTCAGAAACACAGCAGAGCTCATTTGGAAAGTTGCTGGGAGCAAGCCCGTTTCACCAAGGCCTGCACTTGGACTGTCTGCTCCTCCAGGACATCCTCGTTTGCTTTAGTCTTCCCTTCAGCCCAGTGATTACAAATGAAGAGGCAAGCAGAGAGAGATGAGCCTTGAGAAGAGCTGACAGCCCTTTGGCTGCACGCAGTGCACTCACATGGCAGGACACAGGTGCCTCCAAGAGAGTGGGCCTGGAACGACTGGATGTAAGCAATAGCCTTAAGCTACTCCTGTCAGTGTCCAACAGAGTGCAGTGGCTTTGAGGAACCATCCAGAAAGGTCTCGCAGGCTCCTGCTACCTTCCTCATTAAACCTTGAAGAGAGCTGCAGGGCTTAGTGCACCACAGCTATCGTCTGCCCCGGGGGCAGGAGAAGGAGGCTGGAGTGAAAGGCAGCACAGTGCTGGGTTCAGGAGTGAAAGGCAGCACAGTGCTGGGTTCAGGAGTGAGGCTCAGAATGGCAATAAAAAGGAAGAGCAGCAGCTGGAGGAGAAAGAGAGCAGGGTCCCTGGGCAGCTCATTCCAAAGCCTGACCACTCTTACTGGGAAAAAAAAAATCCTAATATCCACTCTAAACCTACCCAGTTGCAACTTGAGGCCATTCCCTCTTGTCCTGTCTCCAATTACTTGTGAGAAGAGCCCAGCACCAACCCCTCCACAAGGCTCTTTCAGGTAGCTGTAGACTGCCATGAAGTCTGCCTTCAGCCTCCTCTGTTTCACATTAACCATCCCCAGCTCCTTCAGCTGCTCTTCATCAGATTTATCCTCCAGGCCCTTCCCCAGCCTTGTTGCCCTCTTCTGCACTGGCTCCAGCACCTCCACATCCCTCTTGTATTGAGGTGCCCAAAACTGAACATGATACTCAAGGTGTGGCCTCAGCAGAGCAGAGTCCAAGGGGACAATGACCTCCTTGCTCCTGCCGGCTACAGCGTTTCACGTACAAGCCAGGCTGCCTTTGGCTTTCTTCACCAGCTGGGCACACTGCAGACCACCTCCTTTTCTCTGTCCCCTCATCTTGCTTAAAATCCTTCAAACAGAGATGCTGATGGTGAATACCTCATGGTGTGTGTGGGGTACACACACACAGAGAGGTGCCAATGCCTGTGAGGGGCAGAGAGCTGAGGCTCGCTCCCAGCCGTGGCGAGGACAGCTTCAGCCGCCGCATGTCTCACCTGAGGAAACAAAGTCCTTGATTGATGATTTTTAATAAAATAATTCATTTAATGGAGTATTTAAAATATTTTTTCTTCAACATTTGGTCAAGAAGATACAGTAGAGAAACAGGAGAAATGCTGCACTTTACAGAAAAAGTAAAGCTGAGCATTTCATTATACAAAACAGTTTTGCCTGACGCCATCATTTTCTTGCTATCTGGAGCTTAGCCAAAGTACTCCTTTTTATATATATATATATATGTGTGTGTGTGCTCTATACATATATATTAATTTACAGCAGTCAATAAGTAGATTTCTTTACTACTGCTTCAACAACAACAACCCCAAACAAACCATAACCCATTCAAAACTCAGTGACTTTGGTAACCACCTGCAGCGGTTCTGACGGAGGAAGGCGTTGGGCTGGTGGCTGCAGGTTTTGGAAGCAGCACGGACAAAGTTTCAGCAGGAAGCCTTTCAAAACAGTCCAGTGGCTTTTCCCACCAGTCCTGGCTAACAGCCATGCAAGTGTCATGGGAAGAGGGGAAAAAAACAAATGTTTGGAGGCTGGGAGGGAGTGATCTGGAGGCTTTTCCTTCCACCATGCGGTGGTCTTGACCAGCAAGGAGAAAAGTCTTTAACTTATTCTGGCAGAGTCCTCCTCCTCCTCCTCACTGCATGGAAACCAGGCAAGTGTCTAAATACTGTCTGGGAAGTGTCCTTGCTAGATGACATGAAGCTACTGGGAACAAAGCAGGGAATCCCATGCTTTGCAAACACTGCTTTTCCCCTTCAGCCTCCAGCTGCAAAGTTCCAGTGCATCTCAAGTCTTCCCCTTCAAGATTTGGTTAATTGCTTTCTACATTTCTGCTGGAGTTCAATGCTGGCTTTAATATCTACAGGAGACTTAACTGTTCCTTCTGTTTACCCTTCATTTTTAGGCTCTTTCTCTCCTTGTGTTCCACCTCAGCAACTCCAAATTGTTTACCCTTCATTTTTAGGCTCTTTCTCCCCTTGTGTTCCCCTTTGTAAATCCAAATTGTTTACCCTTCATTTTTAGGCTCTTTTTCTCCTTGTGTTCCACTTTAGCAACTCCAAATTTTACCTTTCATTTTTAGACTCTTTCTCCCCTTGTGTTCCACTTTAGCAACTCCAAACTTTACCCTTCATTTTTAGGCTCTTTCTCTCCTTGTGTTCCCCTTTGTAACTCCAAATTGTTTACCCTTCATTTTTAGGCTCTTTCTCCTCTTGTGTTCCACTTTAGTAACTACAAATTGTTTACCCTTCATTTTTAGGCTCTTTCTCCCCTTGTGTTCCACTTTAGTAACTCCAAATCGTTTACCCTTCATTTTTAGGCTCTTTTTCTCCTTGTGTTCCACCTCAGTAACTCCAAACTTTACCCTTCATTTTTAGGCTCTTTCTCTCCTTGTGTTCCACTTTAGTAACTCCAAATTGTTTACCCTTCATTTTTAGGCTCTTTCTCCCCTTGTGTTCCCCTTTGTAACTCCAAATCATTTACCCTTCATTTTTAGGCTCTTTCTCCCCTTGTGTTCCACTTTAGCGACTCCAAACTTTACCCTTCATTTTTAGGCTCTTTCTCCCCTTGTGTTCCACTTTAGTAACTCCAAACTGTCCCTGAACATTGAAGTATGCCTGAACCACACCCACCTGAGGTACCTCAATCACAACAACCACCAACTTGTTCACTTTCCCAGAGGAAAGGAGGAGGGCAGCTCAGGCCAGGTAGGGAGGAGAAAGCTCCTCTCCTTTTAGCTTGCTACTTTGCTCTCCACAAATGAGCATCCAGTAGCAATTCCAAACTGAGAGAACGTGAGGAGATGCTGAGTCAGGCTATCCATTAGCATGTGGACTGCTGGCTCATGATTAAATACAGTTGCCATGCTGTGAAGTGCCTTTAAAGTGTGATTTTCTTCCCCTAAGTAGGGTTGGGTTAGAAGGCACTACATGGAGAACAGCTGTTGCAGACTCTGGAGGACAAGAAGCAACATACCTAAGCCAGGGAGATGGATCAAGGCAGTTGAATGCAAGCAGGCAGTCAGGTGCCAGTGTGTGCAGCTCAGTCTGCTGACTGCTTTCAGCCAGGGATTACTAAAACCCCTGCAGGTGCTGAAGTTAGGGACTCAGTAAAAACGCTGCTCTGTAAACAAGAGTTATCCTCACAACTGATCAGTCTCCAGAAAGGGGAATTTCAAGACAGTGCAACAATGCTTCAGTGTTTTCTTTGGCAGTAGGGAGCGAGGTGCAGCATCAACCTCGGCTCACTTCAGCAGGGCACGGTACAAGGTCAGAGACTGTTTCATCTCCCGCTCTTGTTCCATGCAGAATATCAAGTCCCTGAGACAGACCCGGGTGATTCTTGGGCACAGCAGCTGCTTTGTAAGGCTAAAACCTGCTGATCCAGGAGCACTTCCACTGCCATTCAATCCCTGCATGGGGGAGGGAGACAGAGGGAGAGAGAAATGATTAGAATTCCATGTAAAGACAAGGTTTGAACCAGACCACTTGGACGAGGCTGCCTGCTGGCATACAGCCAGCTGGAGGTGTCCCTGCTGCCTGCAGGGGGGTGCACAAGATGACCTTTGGGGGTACCTTCCAAACCCAATGCAATCCATCTGCGACCTAACCTGATGTTTTATACACCAAAGTACAGCAATCCAAACCTCCTTGGACATATTAGGTGCTTCATAGGCACCCATTAGAGCCTCACAAGCACCCTTCAGATACCTCACAGGTACCCATCAGATACCTCACAGGCATCCATTAGTACTTCACAGACACCCATCAGATACTTCACAAACACCCATCAGATACCTCACAGGCACCCATCAGATACCTCACAGGCACCCATCAGAAACCTCACAGGCACCCATCNCCTCACAGGCACCCATCAGACACCTCACAGGCACCCATCAGAGCCTCAGAGGCACCCAGCACAAAGCAAGCACCTCGCAGCTGGTGTTTATTCCAGTCATGGGCACCAGAAGCCTCTCCCTGTACCAGGATGCTATTGCAGCAAGCCAAACAGCAAACTCCTGTTGCACCGCAGCTTGCACTGCGCAAGGACAGGCAGCTGCTCAGAACCATACAACTGCCTTGGTTGGAAAAGGTCTCTAAGAGCATCCAGTCCAACCATCAACCCAACACCACCATGGCCACTAAACCATGTCTCCAGGTGCCATGGCCACACCTTTCTTGAACACCTCCAGGGATGGGAACTCCACCTCCTCCCTGGGCAGCCTCTTCCAATCCCTGACCACTCTTGCAGCAAAGACGTTTTCCTCATCTCCAACCTAAACCTTCCCTGGCACAATTTCAGGCCATTTCCCCTTGCTCTGTCACCTAAGACTAGTGAGAAGAGCCCAACCTCCACCTCAGTGCAACCTCCTTTCAGGGAGCTGTAGAGAGCCATGAGGTCTCCACTCAGCCTCCTCTTCTCCAGCCTGCCTATCTCCGGTTTCCTCAGCCGTTCCTCTTGGCACTTGTTCTCCAGGCTGAAGTAACTACCACAGCTCCTGTGCAGAGCCCCAGGATGTGCATGGGTTACTCCCAGTTGCAAGCACCCAATCTCCCAATCTTCCCATCTCTTCTTGAGGAAAACCATCACCAAGAGTCTGCTGTAGCCCTGGAGCATCCAGGAGAAGCTCTTCCCCTGGCCACCGCCTGCAAATTGTCCTTCAGGGGGGCAACAAATGCAGCGAGTCAAAGCACCTGCGTGCTCAGAGCACTCTGCCTGAGCCAACCCACCTCAGCTGGCTGCTTCTCCTGCTTACAAAAGCACAAGTGGCAGGAGCTGCTGATGTTTAGCAGTTGAGGCTACTGGAATGAGCAACCCCCCACGCATTCCAAAATGCCCCAAGATTTATGATTAGGGGTGAGGAGGAGGCAGATTACCATGAGCTGCACAATAGACTGGCTACTTATCTTGGAGCCAATCTGTGCTACACAGCCAGTCTCTTATCACTACTGGAGGGTTCCTGGTAATGAATGCAATTTGTACAAATAGGAGTGCTCAGTCTCTGTAACTTCAGCCAGGCAATGCCTGCCAGCATCAACACCACTTGGAGATGCTGTTGCTTGGCTGCTGTGTTAACTGTATCAATTCTTACCCTAACACTCTCTGCAAGACTTCAGCAAAATGACTTTGCCCACTTTGCTTAGAGAAACCTGGTTAAAAAAACCCACCAAGCTAAGGAAACAAACAAACCAACCAACCCTCCCCATCTATCAGAGACGAATACCAGTGCTGGGCTGTCTGGAGCAGTGAATGCTGCTGTTGTTAGGGGGAGGAAAGCATTGCAATGTATAAAGCAGCAACAACAAAAAGCCCTCCGAAGCCAAAACAGAAAGAGAAAGAGATGCAGCAGAGAGCACAGGCTAAGGCCAGAGAAGCCAGGGCAGGCTGCAGAAATGGAAGCTGTATTTCTTGCTAGCAGCAGGCAGGGTATTCAGCACCATTTCATTTGCTTTACAGTCGATACTGTTAAGCACACTGCAATGCCATCCCTTGGAACTTTCAGTTTGTTAAATGGCCTGGAACAAAGGCCTGCGTGGGGAGGACTGCACCAAGAGGGCACTGCTGGCCTGGTAAGACACAAAAGGGTCACGGTTCAAGTTTGTCAGATGACAACCCTGAAGGATCCAGGGAAAAAGAGAGCTCTGCAATGCAGCTGCCAGCACGGGTTGAAAAGGAGGTCAGTCCAACAGGATGCAGCAGAGGGCCTGAGGCAATGTTATAAATGAAACAAAGCCCAAGGGGTTTCTGCAACCCAACAGCAATGCCCTTTATAATTCAAAGAACTTTACTGAGGTGAAAGCATTTTCTCTCTAAACAGTCGTTAGACTAGAAACCTTGCCTCTAAAAAGAGACCAGGCAAAGCCAGCTCTGTGCACTCCCCTACAAGAGGATGCAGCCAGCACAGGTCCCCCAGCCTGCTCTGGGAGCTGGTGGAGCTGCAAGATGCTACAAGAGGAAAGGAGGTCCCAGCTGCCTGCGTTGGAGGCAGGATGATGGATTTGTTTATTCTTAGCTTCTTACCCCTGGTGCCCAGACGCTGCAACAAGCCTGGCCTGGCCTCCTGTCTGCTAAGGCAGCCAGTTCATAGCAGGAAGCTTCAGCATCACACCAGCTCTCAGAGGGACCAAGTGCAGCACTGCAGGGGTTCTCTGACTGAACCTATCTAAACCAAGAGCTGCTACCACATCCAAGCTAAAAGCAAAGGTCCTTCTCTCAAAGTGCAACACGATCTGGAATTAAATCAGTTGTCTGAAATTAAAGAAGTCAGCAGACAGCCAAGGCCATTCCAGTCCAACCTGGGACTGTGCTGGAGAAGAGCTCACTCTGAGCTGTGTTTATATGGAGTGAGCACTCTACTGCCCTCCCCACTGTCATGGTTTTACTCTGGACCAGGCAGTGGAGGGTGATGTATGTACTGCCTGTCTTTTTGCAGTGAAGCATTTGCAGAACCAGAAGGGAAAACACTGGAAGCTAAGATGCCATCAGCACATCAAAACAAACCACCATGGGTGCTGCTGTTAACATCCAAGACCCAACAGTGAGCTCCCCAACTGACACAAGGACCAACCCACAGCAGGGAGGGTCCTCTGCTGCTCAGTTCTCAGAGCCTCCTCTGGAGCAAGTGCCTGTTGGGCAGCAGGTCAGCCTTGTGTGGCCCTAGGCAACAGTCAGCAGCCCTCTCCTTTACATCTCATGTACCCCTTCCTGCACAGAGGTTAGGACAACACCAGCTCTCTCCTTGCTCCCAGACATCTCTGTTATGTTCTTCCCAGCTGGGCAGCAACCACTTGTTCTTTTGGAGGAGTCTTCACTGCAAAAGTCTTCAGCCAACCCTAAGGCAGCTCTGTGACCTTCCTCTGAGGGGAGGTGACAAGTGCTGCTTTGAGCTGGCTCACAGGGGAGTGCAAAGATGTGGGAGCACCAAATGCTCTGCTGTAGAACCAACGCTAGCAAAGGGTGCTGTGGCCAGCCTGCACCCTCTTCTGCAACATCTAATGCTTGGTGCTTAGTTACCAGCTTCTTGGGGTTTTTCCCTCTGGTCATCATCTCTTGATGTCAGCTGTATCCTGCAGTTCCTGCCCTCTGCTGAACCCCCAGACCACACTTTCCTTCTGAAAGGCAAAAGCCACAGAGTTGTGCAGCCCACAAGGGGTAACCAGCAGTGAACCTGGGGACCAGGAACTGACAGGCCAGGAGGAAGATCAGAGGGCTGCAGCTCCTCTCCTATGGAGACAGACAGAGAGGTGGGGCTGTTCAGTCTGGGGAAGAGAGAGCTTCAAGGAGACCTTATCGTGGCCTATCTGAAGTGGGCTATAGGAAAGTTGGGGAGGGACTTTTTTAGGGTGTCAGGTAGTGATAGGACTGGGAGGGATGGAGCAAAACTAGAAGTGGGTGGATTCAGATTGGATGTTAGGAAGAAGTTCTTCAGCATGAAGGTGGTGAGACCCTGGCACTACCCAGGTAGGTGCTGGAAGCCTCATCCCTGGAGATATTTAAGGCCAGGCTGGATGTGGCTCTGAGCAACCTGATCCAGTGTGAGGTGTCCCTGCCCATGGCAGGGATGTTGGAACTAGATGATCCCTGAGGTCCCTTCCAGCCCTCACAGACCCTGTTGGCAAGCCTGGCAAGGTGCTGCATGACCCTTCACAGCACCAAGACCACCAGTGGGCTTAAAGCCAGCCCCAGGAAGCCACAACAGCTGCAGTCCTGCTTTTAGCCAGTCCTCAGAGTGGAGTCAAACCAGCAGCTCTGCCAGAACAACAGCCTGTCAGCCTGGGTCCTTTCATGTGCACCTGATGGGGATCAGCTGCTCTCACTGATCTGGAGAGCAGAAGACAAGTTGGAGCTCCTGGTGCAGACCCACACCTGTTGTGCAGCTCCTTTGCTGAGAGGCTCCTCCTGACAGCTGGTTGAAGGTCTCCAGAGCTCTCTCCAGTGGCTGCACTGAGAATTAAATACCAGCCTGGAAAGACAGGAGTGAAGCTGACACAGAGAGGCAGCTCACTACGAGGCTCTTCCTTCTCTGAGCTGCCATCACCACCACCAAGGTGTCTGGAGCATTGATTTGCAAGTCTGGACCACAAGGACTAAGAAGGACATGCAAGCTGCTCAGAGCTGTTCCACAGGCCCTGATACAAAGCTCAGAGGGGTTAGCAGAGACCTTCCTTCCCACCAAGTCTGCTGGGAGATCCCTTTTCAAATCCAGTGGCTTCACACCAATCACATTCAGAACTTCCAAGCCTTGTGAAGTGAGGCAGCTTGAGAGAGCTGGTCAAACTGCCACTGCAGCTTTGCTGCATGTTACCAAAATCATAGAATCAGAAACATTCTGTTTGGAAGCTAGGAGCAGGTGTGGATGTGTTGGAGGGTAGGAGAGCCCTGCAGAGGGACCTGGACAGGCTGCATGGGTGGGCAGAGGCCAGAGGGATGGGATTGAACAAGGCCAAGTGCAGGGTTCTACACTTTGGCCACAACAACCCCAAGCAGCACTACAGGCTGGGGACAGAGTGGCTGAGAGCAGCCAGGCAGAGAGGGAGCTGGGGGTGATGGGAGAGAGGAGCTGAAGATGAGGCAGCAGTGCCCAGGTGGGCAGCAGAGCCAATGGCATCCTGGGCTGGCTCAGGAGCAGTGTGGGCAGCAGGACAAGGGAGGTTCTTCTGCCCCTGTGCTCAGCACTGCTCAGGCCACACCTGGAGTGCTGTGTCCAGTTCTGGGCTCCTCCATTGCAGAGAGATGTTGAGGTGCTGGAAGGTGTTGAGAGAAGGGCAGCAAGGCTGGGGAGGGGCCTGGAGCACAGCCCTGTGAGGAGAGGCTGAGGGAGCTGGGGGTGTGCAGCCTGCAGAAGAGGAGGCTCAGGGCAGAGCTCATTGCTGTCTGCAGCTCCCTGCAGGGAGGCTGTAGCCAGGTGGGGTTGGGCTCTGCTGCCAGGCACCCAGCAACAGAACAAGGGGACACAGCCTCAAGCTGTGCCAGGGCAGGTCTAGGCTGGATGTTAGGAGGAAGTTGTTGTCAGAGAGAGTGATTGGCATTGGAATGGGCTGCCCAGGGAGGTGGTGGAATCTCCGTCCCTGGAGGTGTTGAAGCCAAGCCTGGCTGGGGCACTTAGTGCCATGGTCTGGTTGATTGGCCAGGGCTGGGTGCTAGGTTGGGCTGGATGAGCTTGGAGGTCTCTTCCAACCTGATTGATTCTATGATTCTATGAAAAGACCCTCAGGATCACCAAGTCCAACCAATAAATCCTACCAGCAGAAGCAAACAAAGTCACAGGAGGTCCCTTCCAACCTAAACCATTCTGTGATTCTATGACAGTTTTCAGTGACACCTCCAAGCACTGAACAACAACAGCTGTGCACAGCTGCGACATTGTTAGAGGTGCTAAGAGCACCTAGAGAAAGCATCCAGGTTCTGTGACCCCCAGGTCTGTCACCTGCTGTCACCCTGAGGTGGGTGGCATCCAGCAGAGCAGTTTCCCAGCTGTAAAGCACTGAACTCCCCTGTCTCATGGGAGGAAAAAAGAGGTGAACAAGCCATTGGCAATTTGTGCAGTGCTCAAATGCTTCCCTAGGTCTCCCATAGCAGCAAGGGGGAAGAAGAGTCCCTGCCCGAAACTGTGACAGCTTTGTTTGTGCAGAAGAAGTGCCTAAATTAGCAGAAAGCCAAGTGAAAGAAGCTGGCATGGCTCTGGTGAGAAGCCAGCCTGCTGAGGCTAACAGGCTTCAGTCTGACAGAGACCCTCTCACAGTCACCGTACAGAAATCCCTCATTGATCAGTGTTATTGATTGGTGTTACGGGGACAGGATGTGGGGACAGGCTGAGGGAGTGGGGACTGTTCAGCCTGGAGAAGAGAAGGCTCCAGGGAGACCTCAGAGCAGCATTCAAGCACCTGAAGGGGCTACATGAGAGCTGGGGAAGTTTAGAAGGGACATCGAGATGATTGAGCGTATCCAGAGAAGGGCAACGAGGCTGGGGAGAGGCCTCGAGCACAGCCCTACGAGGAGAGGCTGAGGGAGCTGGGATTGGTTAGCCTGGAGAAGAGGAGGCTCAGGGCAGACCTCATTGCTGTCTACAGCTACCTGAGGGGTGGTTGTGGCCAGGGGGAGGTTGCTCTCTTCTCTCAGGCAGCCAGCACCAGAACAAGAGGACACAGCCTCAAGCTGTGCCAGGGGAAATTTAGGCTTGAGGTGAGGAGAAAGTTCTTCACTGAGAGAGTCATTGGCTACTGGAATGGGCTGCCCAGGGAGGTGGTGGAGTCGCCGTCCCTGGAGCTGTTCAAGGCAGGATTGGACGTGGCACTTGGTGCCATGGTCTAGCCTTGAGCTCTGTGGTAAAGGGTTGGACTTGATGATCTGTGAGGTCTCTTCCAACCTTGGTGATACTGTGAGACTGTGAGACTGTGAAGAGGAGGAGAGGAGCTGCTCCAACCTGGAGATCAGGAAGAAGTTGTTTGCAGTGAGGGCGCTGAGACAGTGGCACAGGTTGCCCAGGGAGGTTGTGGCTGCTCCCTCCCTGGAGGGCACTCTGTGATTATTGTTTTAGTGATGTTGGTTGTGTTTAGGTGGTTGGGGCTTGGGGGATTATTTATTTAAAATCTTACAGACCATTAGGCCAGAGCAAGCCAAGGTCTCTGTTTGCAGCTCATGGACACCAAAGCCTACATATCTGTGAATGGTTTGGATTGAAAGGGACCTTAGAGATCATCGAGTTCCAGGCACCCTCCCAAGGGCAGCCCAGCTTGCTCAAGGCCTCATTCAACCTGGCCTTGAACACCTCCAGGGAGAGAGCATCCACAGCCTCCCTGGGCAACCTGTGCCAGTCTCACCACTCTCACTGTCAAGGATTTCTTCCAAATCTCCAGTCTAAATCTCCCTTCTTCCATCTCCAAGCCGCTGCCTCTCATCCTATCCCTACAAGCCCCTGCAACACACAAAGAGCCCTCACGAAGCTGTCAGGTTTCTCTAACAGAGAACACTATTCAACCAAGCATTTTGTTTTCCCCATTGCAACATCCCTACAAGTCCTTTCCAAGGGAGGCAACAAGATGTTTTCCATCCTGAACCAAAGGGCTAGGAAGATGATGTCAGTTCATTCCCCCTCCTGCCCGAGATCCATGTACGCATGTCGCTTCGTGTGGCTACATCAGCTGCCTAATCTGTACCTGGAGGTAAGGAACCCTAGACAAATATGTCATGTTAGTTAATAGACAATTATTAAGCTGAAATTCTCTGGCTCTTTGCCACAGCATTTTAAGCAGTGTATTGTCAACTAAATTGTAAATCTCTTGACCCTTCACATGTCATCAACGTCTCGTGCGTTACCAATATGTTCAGCCTAGAGCTACGCTGCAATTAGTCATTTAAATTGCAGATATCTTTCACACATAAGAATTGAGTTCATCTCCAGCACAGAGAAATCAAGGCATGGGCCAACGAAGTGTGTTGCTGAAGTGTGTGAGTGGCAGTCAAGAAGATTTTTGCCTGTTGATAGGAGAAAAGAAAAGCAATGATCACAGAATGCCAGGTGGGAAGGGATGCCGAGGATCATCTGCTCCAACCTAGGGAACAGGACAGATTAAATGAGCTGGCCCAGCAGCCTCTCAAGTATTAAAACTGTCCAGTGTAGGGGAATTCAGCACTTCCCACATCACATCTACCTCCCAGAGTGACAGCAGCCAGGAACCTGAGTGCTGAATTGGAAATCCTCTGGCTGCCAGGGCTGCTCCTGCAGCAGGTAAGTAAGATGCTGAAGCCACAGTTTATGGTGGCACTAACACTTCTGGCTCCCCTCTTCGCCAGAGGTGTGACCATGCTGGTTCAATGGCTTCAATGAGAACCAGAAACTGAAATGAAGAGTGTGCAGACACTGAGGGGCTGGAGCAGGTCCAGAGAAGGGCAGCAAAGCTGTGACCGGTCTGGAGAACAGGGCTGGGGAGAAGCGTCTAAGGGAGTTGAGGGAGCTTCTCCAGGCTGGAGAAGAGGAGGCTGAGGGGAGACCTTCTGGCTCTCTACAGTTCCCTGAAGGGAGATTGAAGGCATGTGGGGGTTGGTCTCTTCTCCTTGTATCAGGTGACAGAATCATAGAATGGTTTCAGTTGGAAGGGACCTCAAAGCTCAGCCAGTTCCAACCCCCCACCATAGGCAGGGACACCTCCCACCAGAACAGGTCACTCAAGGCCTCATCCAACCTGGCCTTCAAATGAGAGCAAAGGGCCTCAAGTTACTGCAGGGGAGGTTTAGGTTGCACTCTTGTGCTGCAAGAGTGCAAGAGTGGTCAGGGATTGGAACAGGCTGCTCAGGGTGGTGGAGTCCCCATTCCTGAAGGTGTGCAAGAAACCTGTGGACATGGCACTTTGGGACATGGTTCGGTGGCCATGATGATGTTGGAATGATGGTTGGACTGGATGATCCTAGAGGACTTTTCCAACCCAAACAGTTCTATATTCTATAAGGTAAGGATATGCAAAGAGAAAAGAAAACCCTTCCTGTGTCACTTTAGACCTAGGGGCTGGGGCAATGGGTGGTAGAGACAGAAAAGAGACACAGAGAATCCCCTTAAGTATAGAAACAGATGTTGTATTCTGGCTCTGAACTCCTACCTGCATGGAAGAAGTCTATGTCTAATTTCAGGTGATTGCTTTTAAATTCACTTTCTGCAGCTTTGAAGAAAGTGCTTTAGCAGGCTGTGATGCATCCATGCCAAGCACCAGGCAGCAGCCTCCCTGCAGGAGGCAAAGCTTCCTGACAGAGCCAGCTTCTGCCTTTAATTCACGTCTAAGCAGGCACATCTCTAGCACCAGTACTGAAGCTGATGAATTATGTTAGTGCCTCCTCTCAGCAGAAGAGTTTATGGTCAAAAAAGCCAAAAGGTAACTTCAACAGCTTATAACTTAACTCATGCATGGCTTAACTGCCACACACAGAATCACAGAGTCAGTCAGGGTTGGAAGGGACCACAAGGATCAGCCAGTTCCAACCCCCCTGCCATGGCCAGGGACACCCTACCCTAGAGCAGGCTGCACACAGCCTCAGCCAGCCTGGCCTGAAACACCTCCAGCCATGGGGCCTCAACCACCTCCCTGGGCAACCCACTCCAGCCTCTCACCACTCTCATGCTCAACAACTTCCCCCTCACATCCAGGCTGACTCTCCCCACCTCCAGCTTTCCTTCATTCCCCCCAGTCCTGGCACTCCCTGAGAGCCTAAAAAGTCCCTCCCCAGCTTTTTTGTAGCCCACTTCAGATCCTGGAAGGCCACAAGAAGGTCACCTGGGAGCCTCCTCTTCTGCAGCCTGCACAGCCCCAACTCTTTCAGTCTGTGCTCACAGCAGAGCTGCTGCAGCCCTCTCAGCACCCTTTTGACCCTGCACTCTTCCAGCACCCATCACATTTTGGCAGTGACTAAAGCAAAGCAAATATGTAACAGAATTTCTGACAGACTTTCACTTTTTAAACACATCCTGCAACTGATTATTTCATCCCTGACTCCTGAAACACCTTAGGGCTCCAGTTTACATCAATAACAGCTTGAGACAATTCCTCTCCTTTAATTACTGCAAGAGGCAATGACAAGAAGAACAGAGCCAACTTTGCTCTAACACGGACAGGAGGGACACAAACCTTGTACAAAGAACGGCAGCGGAGGGAAGCTGAAGGCTGAGTTAAAAAGCCAAATGCAGCTAAGCATCAGGGATTTCCTTTCACACTGTGAAAGGATCATTCATATTCAGGAGGAACTTCTTCCATCCCACCTGCCTACCCAGATATTAAGCTTAAAAACCACAGAAATAAATGGCCACAGGAGTATTAGGCACAGCTCTCCTCCTTGCCACTGCATAGTCAGGAAGCTCTGACATTTAAGATGACTTGAGAGTAAAGCTGTCTGTGTTTGCAGTTGGAAATGAGAAAGTACACCCTGCCTGTTTAAATTATTCTCAGACAGGTTGCCCAAAAAGATGATTTTAAAGATGCCCAAATGCACAGCAGCCTGAGGCCATCCTGTGCTTGCTTTCAGTTTCAAAGGCCCCCTTTCATCTCTGAAGAATGGAATGTTGTTTACTGCTCAGGATGTTTTTGCCATGTTATCATGAATGTATTACAAATGTTCTGCTCCTTGAACTAGAGAAGTGTTTGTCAAAACCATTCTTTATTCTACATGAGAAGTCTTAAGCCTTGTAAATCCTGCCTCAGATAGATTGGGGCACTTAAAAGTCTAAGTCTGAGCATCTCTCTCAAGTTTGCTACCCTGCATAATTTCACACAGAACTCAAAAGGTCTGCAGGGAGCTGTTTTGTTGGTAGCTTGAAGCCTAAGTAGCAGGCACTGGGAAGCAGGAGTGCATGTGAGAAGAGAAGTAGTGTCACTGGCAGGATTCCTGTCACCTCCTGCCCTCACCACTCTGCCCAGTAAAGCAAGCAATGAGAGAAGTGTTTTAAAGCACAGCTGTAAACTGCTGCCAATGAGATGCTGCTCAGATTCAGGCATATCATACAAGTGTAGAATTGCTTTGGTTGGAAGAGAACCCTGAGAGCACTGAGTCCAAGCATGGACCTAATACCACCAAACCATGTCCCCAAGTGCCATGGCTACACCTTTCTTGAACACCTCCAGGGAAGGGGACTCCACCACCTCCCTGGGCAGCCTCTGACAATTCCTCACCACTCTTGCAGCCAAGAATTGTTTCCTGATCTCCAACCTAACCCTCCCCTGGCACAATTTCAGGCCATTTCCTCTTGTTCTATTACCTGATACTAGGGAGCGAAGCCCAACCCTCACCTCGGTGCAACCTCCTCTCGGGGAGCTGTAGAGAGCAATGAGCTCTGCCCTCAGCCTCCTCTTCTCCACACTAAACCCCTCCAGCTCCCTCAGCTGCTGCTCCCCAGCCCTGTTCTCCAGACCCTTCCCTAGCTTGGCTGCCCTTCTCTGGACCTGCTCCAGCCCTTTAATGCCCTTCTTGGAGTGAGGGACTCAGAACTGAACCCAGCACTTGAGTTATCAAATAAGATAATGATTTGGGTTGGAAGAGACCTTAGAGGTGATCTAATTGCAATCCCCTGCTATGGGCAGGGACACCTCCAGCTTGCTCAAGCCTGGCTGTCAACACTTCCAAGCTTGAAGCCTCTTATGTGCATGTTGGTTTTAACTGGCAATGTAAATAATGGCTCATCAGCTCTCAGCAGCAGCTCTGTCACCTGTCTGGCTTTGCCACAACCTCCTGAAGCTTTAGCAGATACACTGCAGACGATGAGAAATAGCTGTAAAGGACCTAACAGTATCAAGAGCAGTGTGGCCAGTAGGAGGAGGGAGGTTATTCTGCCCCTGTACTCAACACTGGTCAGGCCACACCTTGAGTGCTGTGTCCAGTTCTCGGCTCCTCAATTCAAGAGAGATGTTGAGGTGCTGGAAGGTGTCCAGAAAAGGGTGACAAAGCTGGTGAGGGGCCTGGAACACAAACCCTATGAGAGGCTGAGGGAGCTGGGGTTGTTTAGCCTGGAGAAGAGGAGGCTGAGGGCAGACCTCATTGCTGTCTGCAACTACCTGAAGGGAGGCTGTAGCCAGGTGGGGTTGGTCTCTTCTCCAGGCAACCAGCAACAGGACAAGGGGACACAGCCTCAAGTTGTGCCGGGGGAAGTATAGGCTGGATGTTAGGAGGAAGTTCTTCCCAGAGAGGGTGATTGGCATTGGAATGGGCTGCCCAGGGAGGTGGTGGAGTCACCATCCCTGGTGGTGTTCAGGAAAAGCCTGGCTGGGGCACTTAGTGCCATGGTCTGGTTGACTGGATAGGGCTGGGTGATAGGTTGGACTGGATGATCTTGGAGGTCTCTTCCAACCTGATTGATTCTATTCTATTCTAACAGGCAGACCTGTTAAATATTCAGAAACAAATCTGGCAACAATTACAGAAAGCCACCACAAGGAACAGGAATAGTTACTAGATAAAAGCTTGGGGGAAGAGGAGAAAAGGATAAAGAAAAACCTCTTCATGTGCTAGACTCATATTTTTTTTCCTTCAAGTTTTTCCAGTGGCATTGCATTAAAAAAATGAAAGAAAGGAACTGTACCTTCAGCTTCATCTGGAAGTGCATTTAAAACACTTCAAAGAAGTGAAAAGCAGCTGCTCAAAAAGCTGGGAATGCTGCCTTCTGCAGCTTGTTGAGATGCAGCTTCCTTCATCTGTGGTAAACTGGGAGCACTCAAGAAGCAAATTGTGTCTCTGTGTCAGGGAAATAAAACCCAAGCAACACCAAAAAGCCCAGAGAAATAAGCCTGCCTCACCTCCTGAGAGGGACCTGCTCACAGTCCAGCTGAAGGGAAACCTACAGGGCAGTGCCACCACTGCCCCAGCTGCACTGCAAGCAACTGAGTGTTACACAAGGTCCTTCCAGGCTCCAGCAGACAGAAATGCCAGAGCAGACTGGAGGTGAGGAGGAAGTTGTTGAGCATGAGAGTGGTGAGAGCCTGGAGTGGGCTGCCCAGGGAGGTGGTTGAGGCCCCATGGCTGGAGGTGTTTAAGGCCAGGCTGGATGAGGCTGTGGGCAGCCTGCTCTAGGGTAGGGTGTCCCTGGGCATGGCAGGGGAGTTGGAACTGGCTGATCCTTGTGGTCCCTTCCAACCCTGACTGATTGATTCTATGATTCTAGCAGTTTCAATCCTGGAGGCTTTCAAGAAAAGCCTGGATGAGGCACTCAGTGCCATGGTCTGGTTGATTGGATAGGGCTGGGTTGGACAGGATGAGCTTGGAGGATTTTTCCAACCTGTTTGATTCTATGATTCTATTTCAGCTTCTGAGGCTATGAGAATGAAAAAGAATTCAAATCTGTCAGATGGGACAACTTTCCTACCACTTCTTCCATGGCAGAGATACTTAGAGAATCAGAGAATGGTTGGAAGGGACCTCAAAGCTTATCCAGTTCCAACACGCTACTATAGGCAGGTGCATCTCCCACTAGAACAGGTCACGCAAGGCCTCATCCAGCCTGGCCTTGAACACCTCCAGGGAGGTTGTGGAGCACAGGATCACCGAATCTTTGATCACATTCTGTGCTTCTTGTGCTCCACAACCTCCCTGGGCAACCTGTGCCAGTGTCTCACCACCCTCACTGCAAACAACTTCTTCCTAACATCCAGTTTCAGTCTCCCCTCTGCCAGTTCAAACCCATTCCTCCTCCTCCTGTCATTACAAGATCTTGTCAATAGTCCCTCCTCAGCCCTCCTCTAGCCAACTTCAGATCCTGGAAGGCCACTCCAAGGTCTCCTCCAAGCTTTCTCTTCTCCAGGCTGAGGCTGCAGAGCCCCAACTCTCTCAGCCTGTCCTCAGAGCAGAGCTGCTGCAACCCTCTGAGCATCTTGGTGGCCTACTCTGGACTGGCTCCAACAGTTCCACGTCTTTCTTGTGTTGGGGGCTCCAGAGCTGTACACAGGACTCCAGCTGGGGTCTCACTTCCCAGGCTTCTGTTCACTGTGCTCAGAAGCCAACCAGATGCCCAGTTGAGAGACCTTGAGGCTTCATGAGAATCAGAGGCAGAGCTGGCAACACCACTTGAATGGCAGCTCACAACACCTTTCTCCTGTCCGCAGATTGTCTCCTTGGAAGGGAATTCTGCAGCCCCATAAGCTTCCCAGGTGCTAGAAACAGTTAATATCCATGCCAGGAGTTGTTAAAAGCATCTTCTAGGCACCTTGAGAATGCAGCAGGAGGCAGGAAAGGTGACCTGGGTTGCTGCATGGACTAATTTGCTCTATTTGTTTATTTATTAGGGGCCTCATAGTAGGTTTGAAGAGTCCCTGTGCTTGTGCATGGAGAAGAGCCCACAGCCAAGCAAGAGTCATTTCCAAAGCCCCCCAAAACAGCCATCATGACTTCACCTGAGGGGCAGTGGCAACCAGCTGCTGTGGAAAACCACCACAGCCTCTTTAGCTGTGAGAACTCACCCAGAGTACCATGGCCAGTTCTGGTGTCCCCTGCACAATGGTGACAGAACTGCTGGAGAGGGTCCAGAGGAGGCCAGGAAGATGCTCAGTGGGCTGGAGAACCTCCCCTGTGGGGACAGGCTGGGAGAGTTGGAGCTGTTGAGCCTGTTGAAGGCTGCAGGGAGATCTCAGAGCAGCCTTCCAGTACCCGAAGGGGCTACAGGAGAGGCCATTTGACAAGGGCTTGTGGTGATAGGATGAGAGGGACTGGATTGAAGCTGGCAGAGAGGAGATTTAGACTGGAGATTAGTAAGAAGTTCTTCCCAGTGAGGGTGGTGAGACACTGGCACAGGTTGCCCAGGAAGGCTGTGGATGTCCCCTCCCTAGAGGTGTTCAAGGCCAGGCTGGGTGAGCTTTGAGCAACCTGGGCTGGTGGGAGGTGTCCCTGCCCATGGCAGGGGAGTTGGATGATGATTGTATGATTACCCTCCACTGCAGCTGCCAGTTCCTCTGAGCCCTCATTTCTAAGAGTCCTTTACACACACTGCTCTTATCCACAGCTCTTCCTTAACCACCCCATGAAATATCCCTTCCAGGTACACCAGAAACATTTAAGCACCCAAGGTAGGCCTGGTTTTCTTACACAGACTGCTCACTGCTGCCAGGGGAGGATGAAAAACAAGTCAGTATGAAAACACAACCACACAGAATCATAGAACAGAATAGAATAGAATCAAGCAGGTTGGAAGAGACCTCCAAGCTCATCCAGTCCAACCCAGCACCCAGCCCTATCCAGTCAAC
>WAAF01015674.1:123927-147270 GCA_013400475.1 Tricholaema leucomelas | reverse complement strand
AACCTGAACAGAGATTTTTGACTGCCTTGGATCCACTTCCAGGGTCCATACAATCCATACAACATGAACAGATACTTCTGTTTGCCCTGAACCCCCTTTCCAGGGTCCATACAACATGAACAGAGACTTTTATCTGCCTTGGACCCATTTCCAGGGTCCATACAACACTGTATAGATGTGTTAGGATGGGAAGTTTCTTACATTAAGCTCAGATCTAAGCTTAAGTGTGAGGGATGTGACAGGAACTGACAATCCAAGAGTGCAAACAAGGCAAGAGAGGGAAGCACAAGCAGACAACTGTACTGAAAATGGCCAGCCAGGCCCTGAAAAGTGTGATCATTCCACCAGCTGTTGAAAATTCAGTGTTCATGGTCTGCTTTAGCAAGACAAACTCCACTTTTCCTCTTTGAGTCGTGCAGAAATTCTCAGAAGCTAAGGCTGAACCTGTGGTGTGACAGGATGCAGACATGGAAGAGATTGAGAAAGACTCCATGGAGCTCTGCATCATGGCAAGTTCTTCTCAGATGCTCCCAAAAAGGAGAGGGGCTTACAGTCTCACAGTCTCACAGTCTCACAGTCTCACAGTATCACCAAGGTTGGAAGAGACCTCACAGATCATCAAGTCCAACCCTTCACCACAGAGCTCAAGGCTAGACCATGGCACCAAGTGCCACGTCCAATCCTGCCTTGAACAGCTCCAGGGACGGCGACTCCACCACCTCCCTGGGCAGCCCATTCCAGTAGCCAATGACTCTCTCAGTGAAGAACTTTCTCCTCACCTCAAGCCTAAATTTCCCCTGGCGCAGCTTGAGGCTGTGTCCTCTTGTTCTGGTGCTGGCTGCCTGAGAGAAGAGAGCAACCTCCTCCTGGCTACAACCACCCCTCAGGTAGTTGTAGACAGCAATAAGGTCTGCCCTGAGCCTCCTCTTCTCCAGGCTAAACAATCCCAGCTCCCTCAGCCTCTCCTCGTAGGGCTGTGCTCGAGGCCTCTCACCAGCCTCGTTGCCCTTCTCTGGACACGTTCAAGCATCTCAATGTCCCTCTTAAACTGGGGGGCCCAGAACTGGACACAGTACTCAAGGTGTGGTCTAACCAGTGCAGAGTACAGGGGCAGAATGACCTCCCTGCTCCTGCTGGCCACACCATTCCTGATGCAGGCCAGGATGCCATTGGCTCTCTTAGCCAATGGGCACACTGCTGGCTCATGCTTAATGGCAGCCCTACCACGTGAGGAAAAGCTGAGAGAGCTGGGTCTGTTCAGCCTGAAGAAGGCTGAGGGGACTCTTTCTTGCCACGGCCCAGGACATAAAGGGTGGCTACGAGGAGGATGGAGACTGCCTTTGTACAAGGAGTGCCATGGAAAAGACAAGGGATGATGTGGGCAAGTTACTGCTGGGGAGATTCCAGTTGGACTGCAGAAGGAAATGTTTCTCCATGAGTACAGTCAAGCACTGGAATCATAGAAGCACTCAGGTTGGAAGAGACNAATTGAGGAGCCCAGAACTGGACACAGCACTCAAGGGGTGTCCTGAGCAGTGCTGAGCACAGGGGCAGAAGAACCTCCCTTGTCCTGCTGCCCACACTGCTCCTGAGCCAGCCCAGGATGCCATTGGCTCTGCTGCCCACCTGGGCACTGCTGCCTCATCTTCAGCACCCCCGAGTCTCTTTCTTCCTGACTGCTCTCAGCCACTCTGTCCCCAGCCTGTAGCTCTGCTACATGTCCCGAGCTGCATCCTCTCCCAAGGGAAGCAGTGGAGTCCCCTACAGTGGACAGTGTTAAGACTCATCTTGCTGGGGTGCTGGGGCAGCTCATTTCAACTCCACCATCACCTAGAAAGGTTGGACCACTGATTCTTGGTGTCCTTCCAAGCTGGCATACTTTGCCTCTGTGATTCTTCCCCTGCCCCTGGCAGTCAGGTAGCTGTCACTGATGTATTGCTGCAGCTGGGTCAGTGTTTGTATCTTTAAAGCAAACAGATCCTGAGCTGATGCACAGTTTCTAAATCCTGGCTGAGAAAGGTGATTCTGGAACAGCTCTCCAAAGACACATCTGTGCTGTCATGTGTAAGCTACACAAGGGATTCACTGAGTCCTGAAGCTTGCTTCATCCAGTTCAGAGCTGGAATCGGTAGGACTCACAAGCTCCCACTGCCCTTTCTGTAGGACAGGGGAGAAAATGAGCAAACTTCTAGAAAAACTGAGGGAGGGGAAAGAGTTTTAGTGGCAAGGGAAAGGAATACAAAATGGAACCTTCCTCAGAGCATTCTTTCATGTTACAAGCACACTGAGGCTGCAGCTAGACTGCTCCCAAATCTTTTTAAGCAGGCAATGGTAAAACACCAAGGGAGGTGCCCAGGGAGGTGGTGGAAGCCTCATTCCTGAAAGCTTTTAAGGCCAGGGTGGATGTGGCTCTGGGCAGCCTGATCTAGTGTGAGGTGTCCCTGCCCATGGCAGGGGTTTGGAATTGGATGATCCTTGAGGTGTCCCTTCCAGCCCTAACAGTTCTGTGATTGTGGGCAGCCTCATCTAGTGTGAGATGTCTCTGCCCATGGCAGGGGTTTGGAATTGGATGATCCTTGAGGTGTCCCTTCCAGCCCTGACAATTCAGTGATTCTGGGCAGCCTCATCTAGTGTGAGGTGTCCCTGCCCATGGCAGGGGTTTGGAATTGGATGATCCTTGAGGTGTCCCTTCCAGCCCTGACAATTCTGTGATTTGTGCCACCTGTTCATGATAAAAAATGACTTCTTGTCCCCTGGAGGAATTCTCTTATTGTTCATCCCTAAGGCACCTCTCCTTTGCTTTCCAGAATGAAGTCACTTCCTTTCCTGGGGGAATTTGAGGAATCCCAAACCACAGTTATCCTGCCTCGGATGAATCATTTGTCCGGCAATGAATCACAG
Organism: Tricholaema leucomelas; assembly: GCA_013400475.1. NCBI lineage: Eukaryota > Metazoa > Chordata > Aves > Piciformes > Lybiidae > Tricholaema lacrymosa > Tricholaema leucomelas. The sequence goes on along the minus strand of WAAF01015674.1, from coordinate 144,369 downwards.
GCTTCAGCTGCTTTTGAAACAGAGGAACATCACAACAGGAAGAATCTGATGGGCTCCAGCAAGGCTTTGAAGGACCTATCTTATGGGAGTCTTACCAGTGAGAGAGAAGCAGACTTCAGGCCTTGGCAGAAGAAAGAAGCTCCACCAGTTCCTCCCCGGAGCACCTCTCGGCACCTGACAAACTCCCTCTCTGCCATCATACAGCTTGCTGAAACACCACTGAGAGATGCAGGCAGCAGAAGCCACTGCAAGGCTCAGGACTGTAGGGCTGGAAGCAAGCTGGTGAACCCTTCACCTGTCAGCCAGAGCGACACAGCAGCAGCAGCCTGTGCAAGGCAAGGGCAGGCCGGGAGGGGTCCTGCGGTGGCAGCTGCTGCCACAGCTGGGAGCAGAAATGAGTGCAGTGCGCAGACAAGTTACTGTCACAACACGTGGGCCTGTGATGTGGGCACACCTGGCAAAGACAACAGAAGGGACCCTTCCCCCCTGTCAGCCCAGAAGAGTCGTTCAGATGGAAATATGGCCCAAAGCAACAGGCTGCAGCAGAAACAATCTCCCAAGCCTCACAGCAGCCCTTACTACTGTGCTGACTTTTATGCCCCTGCCCCCCTGCGCAGTGACCCTTTGGAAGACTCTGGGTATGCTTTGGGAAGGACCCAAAGAAATGAAACCTTAGCAGCCAAGATTGATGAGTTTAACAGGGCTGTCTTTCACACAGATAAAGGCAACAACACTATGCAAGCCAACCAGGTGCCTCCAGCAGCATCAGAAGATCACAACCCCTGTGGCCCCATGTGTGACCCTACCGTTAGCAGGGCAGAAACTGGAAATGCATCTTGTGTTTCCAATCCCAAACTGCCTGCAGCAAAGGAGCAAGAAACCAGCCACCCCAGCAAAGCTGCCAGAACAACAGGGCAGCAAAAGCAAAGCAATGGACTTCCAAGCAGCAGTGGTTACAGGCAGCTGCTCCACGAGCACGAGTGGAGACCGAGCGACTTGTCCGGCCGGCCGCGTTCCGCTGACTCAAGGTCAAACTATGGCGTGGTGGAAAGGCTCTTGAAGAACTATGACAAGCCAGCAGTGGCTTCTTCTGCCTGCCATCTGAAGTGCTGCAAAGAGAAGTGGACATGGGCAAGCTCTGAATTCACAGATGGGGCTTGTGAGGCCTTGAGTCAGTATGTGGAAACGTTCCAGATTGAGCAAGGAAAGCAGGAATTGCCCAGGAACTCAGCCAGGCAGCAGCTCAGGCAAGGGAAAGAGAGGCAGAAGTTACCAGAGGTAAGGGTCATAAGAATGGCCAAAGCCCTGAAATAGTTCAGTTTGGTCTCAAGCTTCAGATGCTAAAATAGGCAGCCTACATAATTCTGTGGAGGTAGATGCTTTAGGCCCGGGTCTGGATGAATCAGGAGTATGAATCAGGCTGCAGGCTGGAGCAGAGGAGACTCCACATGAATATAAGGAAAAACTTTTCCACTGTGAGGGTGCTGAAGGCCTAAAACAGGCTGCCCAGAGAGGTTGTGGAGTCTTCTTCTCTGGAGACACTGAAAACCCACCTGGATGTGTTCCTCTGTGACTTGCCCTAGGTGATCCTGCTCTGGCTGGAGGGGGGTTGGACTGGATGAGCTTTGGAGGTCCCTTCTAAGCCCTAACATTCTGTGATGTCCTCTGGAGATAAGAGAGTTTTGGGAGGGCAGAAGCATGGAATTAAGACTGAGCAGTGGAGCCATGTGCCAGATCCTGATCTCTGCTGCTGTTGTGTACAGCTGCACTTTAACTGCAGTGCAGCTCTTCAGGGAGCTGCAGCCAGGTCTTAACTCCCTCTCTGCTTTCTTTAGCTGAGGTTATTTCTTAAGACTTCCCAAAGCACACTTGGCCTTGTCAAAATCCTAGAGGGCTTAGATTGCATTCTTCAGCATGCAGGGTGCTGCTTGTTTCAAGAGTTCCTTGGAGCTGCCTATGAAAAGGGCTATTGTAGCTCCATGGTTCCAGTCACAAAGCAGCCTCCTCATCCTCGTGGCTCAGTTGCAGGCTTCTCCTATACATTCTAGCATAGGTTCACAGAAGATTCTGGCATGAGTAATTAATTTCTGCTTGGCTGAATTCTCTTTGCAGCAGATTAGGAATTCTGCCTTTGCCAACATTCTTTCTTCATGATAAGAGAAGCATTGTTTTGCAAACAGGCTGTGAGTTGTAGGTGCTGTAAAAGACCACCAAACCCTGGTTTTTTAACTGAAGAGCTCCTGAGCCAGGAACACAAAGAGATGTGCCCCTTAGTGGCTCAGAAAAGAGAAGGCAAATGTGTTTGGGGCTGAGAAAGTGGAGTGGGTTCAGGCTGTCAGCTGCTGCGCTTTCAACTGTCACAAGCTCACAGGCTGCAGTGGAGCTGTGTGGATTTCAACAGCTGAGAATCACAGAATCCATGCTTCTGCCTTCCCACAACTCTCATCTCCAGAGGACATCACAGAATGTTAGGGCTTAGAAGGGACCTCCAAAGCTCATCCAGTCCAACCCCTGCCACAGCAGGATCACGTAGAGCAGATCACACAGGAACACATCCAAGTGGGGATTGAATATCTCCAGAGAGGGAGACTCCACACCCGCCCTGGGCAGCCTGTTCCAATGCTCTGTCACACTCACAGGGCAAACAGTCCTCTTCATAGGAGAGAATAGAATGGTTTAGGTTGGAAGGGACCTCAAAGCTCATCCAGTGCCACCTGGATACCTCCCACTAGAACAAGTAGCTCAAAACCTCAGCCAACCTGGTCCTCAACACCTCCAGGGAGGTTGTGGAGCACATTCTGTACTGCTGTGTTTCACAACCTCCCTGGAGGTGTTCAGGGGCAGGTTGGATGAGGCCTTGAGCAACCTGTTCTAGTGGGAGGTGTCCCTGCCTATGGCAGGGGGTTGGAGCTGGATGATCCTTGAGGTCCCTTCCAACCTACACCATTCTATGATTCTATGATTTTCTCCTGTACAAAGTGTAGAATATTGCCTGATGAGGGGGGCACCACTTCAGGTCCAGCAGCCTTCACATCACAAAGATGCAAAGAGCTACTCTTGGTGTGAGGGGTTTGGGTTATGTTCATTGTTTCTAGTTTACATCACTGAAGTTAAGATCAAACTCCCTTGGCTTTCCTGTGTTTACAGGCAGCCATGGCACTGCATTCATACAGAAACAGCCTGGGTGATGGTTTGGGTGTTCCCTGCCCCCCTACACTTAAGAAAATCGCTCAGACTAGACTCAGCCAAGCTGGCAATTGAAGAAGCTTTGTGTTTACAGCTTAGCACAAGATACAAGCAGGTAGCTACAGTATCTACAGCTATAGGCAGCAACAGACAAGTTAGAAGTAATACAGAAACACAACAGACCTCTCAGAAACCAGAGTTGCCAGGGGGGGCTCCCAACCACTCTTCCACCTCCTTCTCACCCCTCTACCTTACCCCAGACTTTGCCTTATGCTCCAGGTAGTTTGGAGGGTTGTCCAGGGGGGTTAGGAAGCAGATGGATTAGTCACACAGACAGCAGGTTAGGGAGAGAAAGGAGAAGCAGCCAAGGCCAGAGAGCAACTCTGTTATTTATGTTTGTGTTCTTGTTCTTATCCATCTCAGCAAGCCTAGGAGTGCAGCAGACATCACCACTGTTTCCTTTTCACAGCCTAGCATCTAATTCCTCTCGCCAGAATATCCCAGCTAGGCTCAAACCAGCACAGCCTGGAATAGCTACCAAGTGCAAACAGCTTCCTAGAGTCATAGATCATGGAATTCTTTTGCTTAGGAAAAAAACCCTTTAAGATCATCCAGTCCAACCATTCCCTAACTCTACCAAGGCTGCTGCTAAACCAAGTCCCTCAGCACCACATCTCTGCAGCTTTGAGACACCTCCAGGGATGGAGATTCAAACACCTGCCAAGGTAGCCTGTGCCAGTGGTTGAGAATCCTTTCAGGGAAGAAGTTAGGTGCTGCTGAGACTGCATCTTGAGTCCTGGGGTCCCTTTTGGGGCCCTCACTCCAAGAAGAATATTGAGGTGCTGGAGCAAGTCCAGAGAAGGACAAGGAAGCTGGTGAAGGGTCTGGAGAAGAGGGCTGGGGAGGAGCAGCCGAGGGAGCTGAGAGTGTTTAGTCTGGAGAAAAGGAGGCTGAGGGCAGACCTCATTGCTCTCTACAGCTCCCTGAGAGGAGGCTGTGCTGCAGCCAGGTGGGAGTTTGTTTCTGCTCCCTAGTGTCAGGTGAGAGGAAATGGCCTGAAATTGTGCCAGGGGAGATTTAGGCTGGAGATTAGGAAACATTTCTTTGCTGCAAGAGTGGTCAGGCACTAGAACAGGCTGCCCAGGGAGGTGAGTCTGGAGTCTGGAGAAGAGGAGGCTGAGAGGGGACCTTACTGCCCTCTACAACTACCTAAAAGGAGGTTGTAGTAAGGCTGGAGCTGGTCTCTTCTGAATTACTAATGATAGGACAGGAGGCCTCAAGTTGTGTCAGGGGAGGTTTGGGTTGGCTGTTGGGAGGAAGTTCTTTCCCAAGCAGGTGGTCAGGCACTGGCACAGGCTGCCCAGAGAGGTGGTGGAGTCACCATCCCTGGAGGTGTTTGAAAGGAGAGTGGATGTGGTGCTTGAGGCTATGGTCTGGTGATGAAGGCTGCTGGGCTGAAGGTTGGACTGGATGCTCCTTTCCAACCATAGTGATTCACAGTGATGAGATGTTGTGCTGAGGGCTTTGGTTTGGTCAAGGACTTGTCAGTGTGAAACTGATGATTGGACTGGAGGAGCTTGAAGGCCTTTGCCAATCTAAGAGATTTTGTGACTCTGTGCTGGAGTCCCCATCCCTGGAGGTATTCAGGAAACCTGTGACCATGGCACTTTGGGACATGGTTTAGTGGCCCTGGTGGTGTTGGGTCAATGATTGGATCCTAGAGGCCTTTCCCAACCACAAGAATTGTATGATTCTATGACAATTCACTGACAAACCTCCCTTCCAGATATGAAAACCAAAGAGAATTGAAAGTCAGCTTTGGCTTGCACTAACACTGTCTACTTTTCCTGGTGTTTGACACTTGTGCCCATGTATGTTAAACCACAACCACCCACATGGCAGCCCCTGTCCATAGCAGTGACTCTTCTTGTGCATTCTCTCCATTGCTGTGCTCCTTTTAATAGCCTCACACCACCTGTTCTGAGGCCATCCCAAATATTTTCCTACAGTCCCAATGCATTCCACAAAAGCCCTAACTTGTTAAAGCAAGGAATCCTGTGTGCAGTTCTGGAGCCCCCAACACAAGAAGGACATGGAACTCTTGGAGCCAGTCCAGAGGAGGCCACCAAGATGCTAAGAGGGCTGCAGCAGCTCTGCTCTGAGGACAGGCTGAGAGAGTTGGGGCTCTGCAGCCTGGAGAAGAGAAGGCTTCCAGGAGACCTTGGAGTGGCCTTGCAGGATCTGAAGTGGGCTACAGGAGGAGTGGGGAGGGACTATTGACAAGGTCTGGTAATGACAGGATGAGGAGGATTGGGTTTGAAGTGGCAGAGAGGAGATTGAAAGTGGATGTTAGGAAGAAGTTGTTTGCAGTGAGGGTGGTGAGACACTGGCACAGGTTGAGGATGGTGAGACACTGGCACAGNGCTGAACACTTCCAGGGAGGTTGTGGAGCACAGAAGCACCCAATGTGATCTTTGATCACATTGGGTGCTTCTGTGCTCCACAACCTCCCTGGAAGTGTTCAGCACCAGGTTGGATGAGTCCTTGAGCAATCTGTTCTAGTGGGAGGTGTCCCTGCCTATGGTGGGCAGAGGGCTTGGAACTTCCAACTTAAACCATTCTAATGATTCTCTGACTTGGCCTTTGTGTTCTAGGTGTCTGTGCCAGCCAAGTGCTCCAGTGGGAAAGGTTTCTCTCGCCCTGCTCGGCCAGCGAACCGCCGCTTACCTTCCAGATGGGCATCCAGGTCGCCCTCGGCACCTCCAGCCATCAGGAGAGCTGCTTACAACTGCCCTGTCTCCTTCAGGGCAGAGACCTCTGTAGTCTGAGCCCACAGCTGGCTTGGATGGTGTTGTGAAAGCTCCACTCCTCACCTTGACTGTGTTTGGGATGCCTTACAGCAACCAGTTCTACTCTGCCACCGCTCATCCGAGAGAGCTCCACCAGCAGCTGCCGGACAAAAGCATTTGGAATCTTAGCTCATCATCACCATGGTCTTCAGTGTTTTTATTCAGATGAAATAATGCAAGCCCTGGATTTTCTCTGGGTTTATTTTATTGGGTCGTTTTGGGTTGGTTTTGTTTCATTGTGGGGTAGGAGGGGAGGGTTTTGGGGTGGGGAGGTAATATCTGATGTGTAATTTCTGTTGCGTTTTCTCCCCTCGTTCGCCAATCCCTTTTTGAGTTTGAACTCAATGTACAGTGCTGTATATTCTGAGTCCCCTGCCAAAAGGCAGGAGGTGAAGCTGTGTGCATGATGATGTGTTTGTAGGTGCATGTGTTGGGCTTAGGAAGCATCCAGGTCTGTGCTTTTTAGAAGAGACAAACCGTGCTAAGTGTTGACATTGAAACTGCAACCTATAGGCCTACACTATATATATAAATATATATATATAGAGAGAGATATATTCTTTGTGCTTATTTTAAACAAAGCTTTGAAATATACAGTCCTGATCACATTTCTATTTTGTATATCTTTTACATAGGTCCACAGGTGTAGTATTTCATCTACAAACCCCCCCCCCCCCTAAAGGTGCATTTGTGTGACTGACTGCAGAGCTAATTAATGCCTTGCACAATTACGGAGCTGAAGCAGACTGAGCTGGGCTGACTCCTCCTCGGTCATGCTTCATGGCATCCTCCTTCCACTTCCTAACAACCTAGCTCAAAATACCCAACCCTGGTTTTATTTTCTGAGCTAAAAGCTCTGATTTGTCATACCTTAGCCTTTTATTTTCCCCTCTTCCAGCACCAGAAACATTCCTGAACCCCTTCCAGTCCCTTTCTGAGGCTTCAGTGTGCCATTACATAGAGAGAATACTGTAAACTCTCGAGTGTAACACAACAACTTCTGAAGGGCAGAAAAGGGTTGGACATGCTCAGTTCTGTAAAGCTGAGTTTATTTTTGTCCTTCTAGCATTATACTTTGAGGTTTGGCAAACTCAGATCACAGTGGACTGGTTTGACTTTGGCTCAAGGCGGGAGGACAAGGACCATTGTTCCCAGGGCTGCAGCCACAATCCTTTTGGGCTTTTAACTCTTTTCCTAGACTAGAGTGCCTGAGCCACTGGCTTAATCCACTGCTCCTGGACTGACTCCTGACAGTCCCTTCTGAAGTTTACTTGCACTCTGGCAACAAGCTGCAGCTGGTACAGAAATACTGCTTTGAGGTACGCTCACGATGGTGCCCCAAATCCTAGGCACGTGGCACCAGAAGGATGTTTTGCCCCACTGAGTGACATGCAGAGAGCCTGGCTTGTGCCTTCCCACAGCCTGAAAGAAAGATGGATGCTCCCCAGCCCCTTGCTGAACTTTCAGAAGACACTGTCCTTCAGCCTGGAATCTTTTCATCCCTCCCTGGGGTTGTTGCTGGATGCGCAGTGTGGTCACGAAGAGAGGTGTTACCTTCAAACAGCAGGTCTAGGTTAAAAGGAGTAAAGAGGCTCTGCTTCAACATCAGCCTGATCTTGTCTTGCAACTGTTCTTCTGTTCAAACTGTTCAAAACCCACCCCAGGACCCATCAGTGTGCACATCTTATGTGAATGTAACAGAGGATTGGAGAGAGAGTGTAGGCTGTTGTCCTAGTGAATTGTATCCGTGGCAATAGGGAGAGTTCTCTGTGTTTCATTTGGTAGTGATCTATTGTCCTGCTTCAGTCATGTTGAAATCCATCTTTCCCCCCTTCCTTTTAGGGCCTTATTCCTCTTCCCTCTGCACAACTTTCATTTTGCAGAGAGAGAGAAGAGGAGGTTGTGTGTTCTGAGCATGCCAGTGTTTGGAGCAGGCAGGCATTGGAGCCACATTCCTATGCCATTGCTGCTGCCTCCATGGCAAAAAAAAAAAGCCAGGCTCAGGGCAGGTTGCCCCTGTGTAGGTTTCTGGTCCTTTCTAGATGGGAGTGGTGGGAGAAATCCCACAATAATCTAGGAAAGCTTCGAACAGATCAATGATTTGTTCAAAATTCAGTCAGATGTTATTGCTGGAGAAGAGAAAAGGCCAGAAAATCTTGAAGGAAATGTATACAGAGAAAGGGAAAAACCCTCTGTGTGCTTGAGTGAAGACCCAGGACTTCTGTCAGTTTGCCTCTTGGCCCTAATTTAGAGACTGAACTGCATTCACTCCCTTAGCATTTGACAAAGGAGAGCTGATTCATAGAGGATGTGGAAGATGGCTTCAGATTCTAGCCCACTGTAGGGACAAACCAGAATGCCTTGCAAATTGGCCTCTCTTTGTGTCCCTTCCAACCCCTGGCATCCTCTGATCCTGTGATGTCACTGCTGACTGCAGGGGGTTGGACTAGATGACCTTTGGAGGTCCCTTCCAAACCAAACCATCTCATCCTATGGTGATTCCTATGACCTGTTCATTGGCCCTAATGGCCTAAGCAGCTGAGCAGCTTTAAAAGCCTGAGGCTGCTGAAAGGCTGCTAGGAGAGAGCTGGAAAACAAAATGAATCTGTCAGTGCTGACTGCAGGAGACCTTCTTTAAATGACCTCCAGGGTCAAGTTCATAGGCAGATTTGTCCTGAAAAACAAAATAAAGGTGGTGCCCTTTTGTTTGAAGTGTGTAAGGGTGAAGTTGTTTCCCTTGGTCAGTCAGTGAAGGTGTTTCTTGAGTTCCCTTCTGTTCCTTCGGCATCTGTCGCCTGGTTGAGTACCAGAGAAAGGATCAAATCTTGGCAACATTCCCTCATGTCTGTAAGTTTAATGAACCAGGAGGTTTTTGAAATAAACTAAGAGGTCAAGGACAAGTCCATTTTGTCAAGGTTCTCTGTGTCCCTCCAATGACAGTTCTGCTGCCCAGAGCTAGCACAGCTGCTGCCTTTGGTCAGCAGGTGGACAGAGCACGGTCACAAAACTGCCACTGCCACTGGTGAAGGATTCTCTTCAGCTGCACCTCTAACGGCCAGTGCACTGGGGTGAGTTCTTTAGTGTCCAAAAGTGTGGTTACTGAACCACAGGAATGGCTTTGATGCACTCAACTTCCCAGTAAGAGCTCCCTTGANAACATCCAGTTTCAATCTCCCCTCTGCCACTTCAAAGCCATTCCTAGTCTTGTCATTCCCAGACCTTGTCAATAGTCCCTCCCCAGACCTCCTGGAGCCCCCTTCAGATACTGCAAAGCCACTCCAAGCTCTCCTCAAAGCCTTCTCTTCTCCAGGCTGCAGAGCCCCAACTCTCTCAGCCTGTCCTCAGAGCAGAGCTGCTGCAGCCCTCTGAGCATCTTGGTGGCTCTCCTCTGGACTGGCTCCAAGAGTTCCATGTCCTCCTTGTGCTGGGGGCTCCAGAGCTGCAGACAGCATAATGGAGTTTGCTGTTACATACGGCCCAGAATTGGCAAGCAGTGGGATGGAACTTTCCAGCACATTCACAACACCAATTTATTCCTCCAGTTAAATGAAATCAAATCAAACAAATTGTTTCTGTAAATAGGGAGGGGTTTTTTTTTGTCTCCAAGTGACTTCAGCAGCGTTTCAGCAAAGATCTGCAGCAACCCAGCAGGCAGAGGTCCTTCCAAACTCCATTTGTATTATTGCTGGACCAAGCCTAAATTTCCTGGCATGCAAAACTTGTGCAAGTCTCACAGTGCTGCTGTGCAAGGAATCTCTTTGGCTTGGGGATGTACAACCCCAGCCACAAGAGTGCTGAGATCCTCCCTGCTGATGGGGTCTTGGGTTGCCTACGTGGGCTTTAAACTGGGAGGCAGCATTTACAGAGCAGTCAGTCTCACTGCTGTGCCTGGAAAGATCATGGAGCAGATCCTCCTGAAGGCTCTGCAAAAGCAAATGGAAAACCAGGCAGAGGTGACTGGTGGTAACCAGCAATGGCTTCACTAAGGGCAAACCATGCCTGACAAATTTGGTGGCTTTTTATGATGTAGTCACAGCTGCAATGGACAGGGGAAGGGCAACTGATGTCATCTACCTGGACCTGAGTAAGGCATTCGACTCTGTCCCACATGACATCCTGGTCACCAAACTGGAAAAGCACAGACTGGATGGGTGCAGCACTCACTGGGTAAGGAATGGGCTGGATGGTCACATGCAGAGAGTGGTGATCAAGGGCACAATGTCCACCTGGAGACCGGTGCCAAGTGGTGTTCCTCAGGGGTCAGTGCTGGGACCAGTGCTCTGTAACATCTTTGTCAGTGATATGGACAGAGGAATTGAGTGCACCCTCAGCAAGTTTGCAGATGACACCAAGCTGTGTGGCACAGCTGACTTGCTGGAGGGCAGGGATGCCATCCAGAGGGACCTGGACAGGCTGGAGAGGTGGGCCCAGGCCAACCTCATGACGTTTAACAAGGCCAAGTGTAAGGTCCTGCACCTGGGTCGGTGCAATCCCAGGCACAGATACAGGCTGGGTGGTGAATGGCTGAGAGCAGCCCTGAGGAGAAGGACCTGGGGGTCTGGGTCGACGAGAAGCTCAACATGAGCCGGCAGTGTGCACATGCAGCCCAGACAGCCAACCGAGTGCTGGGCTGCATCAAGAGAAGTGTGGCCAGCAGGGCAAGGGAGGTGATTCTCCCCCTTTACTCTGCTCTCGTCAGACCCCACCTGGAGTACTGTGTGCAGTTCTGGAGCCCCCAACACAAGAAGGACATGGAACTGCTGGAGCGGGTCCAGAGGAGAGCCACGAAGATGATCAGAGGGCTGGAGCACCTCTGCTATGAGGACAGGCTGAGAGAGTTGGGGCTCTTCAGCCTGGAGAAGAGAAGGCTTCGAGGAGACCTTATAGTGGCTTTCCAGTATCTGAAGGGAGCCTACAGGAAGGCTGGGGAGGGACTATTTACAAGGTCTAGTAATGTCAGGACGAGGGGGAATGGGTTTAAGCTGGAAGAGGGGAGATTTAGACTGGATGTTAGGAGGAAGTTCTTTACAGTGAGGGTGGTGAGACACTGGCACAGGTTGCCCAGGGAGGTTGTGGATGCTTCCTCCCTGGAGGTGTTTAAGGCCAGGCTGGATGAGGCCTTGAGCAGCCTGCTCTAGTGGGAGGTGTCCCTGCCTATGGCAGGGGGTTGGAGCTGGATGATCCTTGTGGTCCCTTCCTACCTAAACCATTCTCTGATTCTATGATTTGCTCCAAATGCATTAAATCAAAGCCCCTTCTTGCTTCTGGCCTTTCCAACCCTCCTGGATCCCCAGTGGATGTGGTTCAACAAGAACAAGTGTAGAGTCCAACACCTGGGCAAAAATAAGCCCCTGCAGCAGTGCAGGTTAGGGGTTGGCCTGCTGAGAAGGACCTCAGAGTCCTGGTGGACAACAGGTTACCCATGGGACAGCAGTGTGCCCTTGTGGCCAAGACAACCAATGGGCTCCTGGAGTGCATGAAGAAGAGTGTGGCCAGCAGGTCAAAGGAGGTTCTTCTGCCCCTCTTTGTCCTGGTGAGGCCATATCTGGAGTGTTGTGTCCAGTCCAAGAGGGACAGGGGGTGACTGGAGTCCAGTGGGGAGCCATGAAGATGCTGAGGTGAGTGGAGCATCCAGTCTGTGAGGAAATCCTGAGGGAGCTGGGGCTGTTCAACAGCCTCAAACCATTCCTCCTTCTCCTATTGCCAGACACCCTTACAGAAAGTCCCTCTCCAGCCTTCCTGGAGGAAGAGGAGGCTGAGGGCAGACCTCATTGCTGTCTACAGCCACCGGAAGGGACATTGTGGAGAGGCTGCTGCTGGGCTCTTCCCACAGGGAATTGGAGACAGAACAAAGGGGAATGGCCTCAAGCTGAGGCTGGGGAGGTTTAGATTGGACATTAGGAAGAAGTTTTTCATGGAGAGAGTGGTCAGGGAGTGGAATGAGCTGCCCAGGGAGGTGGTGCAGTCACCCAGCCTGGCTGTGTTTAAGGGTGGTTTGGATGTGGTGCTTAGGGCTATGGTTTAAGGTGAATCTTGTAGGGTAGGGCTTTAGGTTGGGCTTGGTGCTCCTGAGGGGCTTTGCCAAGCTGCATGTTTGTGTGTGTGTGATCCCTTCAGGGACTGGAGTCTTTAGCTCATGAGCTCTGAAATGGGCAGTGCAGGTCTCCTGAACGTGGACAGGAGATGTTGGCATCTTAGGATTTAACAGCATGGTCCATGCAGAGAAGCTGCCTTTGCATTTCTCCTCTCTGCAGTTTCACTCCTTCCTTCCCCCTCCTTCCACGGAGAGGCAAAGATTCAACCACCCCAGGAGAAGAGAAATAGGCTTGGCAAAACGAGCTGCTTGGAATCTCCTCTTTGCTTTCCATCTTCTCTCCTGCAGGCCAGAAGAGATGACAGTTCCATGGGCCACTCTGAGCACCCAAAGATGCCTCCTGTGGGCTTTCTGCAAGGAGCACAAAAGCAGCCAGCTTGGGGCTGAAGAGTTGTAAGGATTGAGTTGGGGTTTTTTTGCTATTGTGGCATGGAGGAGGCTTTTGCCCACTCCATGCAGGAGTCCATCTCCATCTCAGCCACCTCTTGGATTAGTTTCTGCAATTTTCATTCAGTTTGCAAGAAGATTTCACAGCAGTTTGGCCTGGAAGTGAAGAATTCCTCCTTCTCCCTTGGAAGTGAGCCAAAAGCTGAAGGAGATGTACAAAGGGCCAAGAAGAGTTGAAAACTGTTTAGAAACCTCCAGCCAAAGTGGTCTGAAGCCAGCCCACCAAGGGGCTTAGAACTGAAACTCTCTCCTTAAACTTGGCTCTGGGACATAACCCAACAAGGTTCTGTGGGGGTGAGTGGAAAGTGGATGGTGGAAGTCATTTGCAACACTCAGAAATGGAGGTAAGAGTGGCCTGCTGACTTCAGTCACAGGATGGATTGGGTTGGAAGGGGCCTTAAAGACCATCTAGTTCCAACCCCCCCTGACATAGGCAGGGACACTCCCCACTAGCCCAGGTTGTGCAAGGTATCATCCAGCCTGGCCTTGAACACCACCGGGGAGGGGATATCCACAACCACCCTGGGCAATCTATTACAGTCTCACCACCTCCATACTGAAGAACTTCAGCCTAAGATCCAGTCTAAAGCTCCTCTCCCTCAGCTTCAAACCATTCCCCCTTATCCTACTGCTACACACCTCTGTGAAAAGTCCCTCTGCAGCCTTCCTGAAGGATCCCTTCAGATACTGGCAGGCAGCTTTAAGGTCCTCCTGGTGCCTTCTCTTTTCCAGGCTGAACACCCTCAGCTCCCTCAGCCTGTCCTCACAGCAGAGCTGCTCCAGCCCTTTGTGGCCTCCTCTGGACTCACTCCACAGCTGTGTCCTCCTCATGCTGGAGACAGCAGAGCTGGAGGCAGGCTTGGAGGTGAAGTCTCACAGGGGCAGAGCCAAGGGACAGAATCCCCTCTCTTGCCCTGCTGCCCACACTCCTCTGGCTGCAGCCCAGCACACAGCTGCCTGCTGGGCTGCATGAGGGCACTGCTGGCTCCTGGGGAGCTGCTCAGCAACCAACACCCCCAAGTCTCTTTCTTCAGAGCTGCTTTCAATGCACCCTGCACCCAGCCTGGATTTGTGCCTGGGGCTGGCCTGACCCACATGCAGGACCTTGCACTTTGATTCCTCTCCTAAAAGAAGGCAGCAGGCAGCAACTTTGGAGCTCAGGCTTCAGCATGGATGACTTACTGCCATGTGGCAAAGGAAGGGCCTCTTGCTTCAGGAAAACATCAGAGGGACTTCAGCCTGGAGAAGAGGAGGCTCAGGGCAGACCTCATTGCTCTCTACTTGAAGGGAGGCTGTAGCCAGGTGGGGTTGGGCTCTGCTGCCAGGTACCCAGGGACAGAACAGGAGGACACTCAATTGAAGAGAGATGTTGAGGTGCTGGAAGGTGTCCAGAGAAGGGCAGCAAGGCTGGGGAGGTGCCTGGAGCACAGCCCTGTGAGGAGAGGCTGAGGGAGCTGGGGGTGTGCAGCCTGCAGCAGAGGAGGCTCAGGGCAGAGCTCATTGCTGTCTGCCGCTGCCTGCAGGGAGGCTGTAGCCAGGTGGGGTTGGGCTCTTCTGCTGGGGGTGTGNTAAGAGGAGGCTGCATGAGGCACTCAGTGCCATGGGTTAGTTGATTAGAAGGTGTTAGGTGCTAGGTTGGACTCAATGATCTCGAAGGTCTTTTCCAACCTGGTTAATTCTGTGATTCTGTGACTTCTCCACACTCACAGCTGGACAGAGAGGGTTGAATCAGCTTCCCTGAGAGCCACAACTGACAGGGCTGTGGTGAGAGGAGTGGATGCTGATGCCATGCAATCACAGAATGGTTGGGGTGCAAGAGACCTTTCAAGGTCACCTAGTCCTAGCTCCTGCAGTCAGCAGGGACACCTGTCATTAGAACAGGTTGCTCACAGCCCCAGGCTGCCTAACCTGGAGTGCTTCCATGCATGGGGCATCTCTCACCTTTCTAGACAGCCTGGGCCAAGGTCTCAGCATCCTCCTCCAGCACCCTCTGGTACCTCCTGTACCAGAACTCCTTGCTGTTAGCAAGAAGAGAAAGGCAGGAGGAAGGAAAAATCTTCTTGCCACCCACAGCAAGTTCTGGTGAATCTTGTCCCTCATTGCTTTGCCTAAACACAGTAAAACCCCCAACACCCTCAACTGCTGTGCTTTCTGAGCTGCTACGTGGCCACATCCAGCCACTCTTGGCTGCAAATGTGCTTCATGACAATGGCATTGCCCACTGCTGACTAATTGAGCATCACCAAACGAGGCCAGCTGCAGCAGGTCAGGAGCAAGGAAATGCCATTCTTGCATTTCTAAGTTCCTTGGCAGACACACTGAGAGTTTGGTTTTCATTACACCCACAGCTTGCAGCTTTCAGCTGGATGAAAAGCTAGCAGAGGAGAGGGAATGTGTCCACCTCCATCGTTTCAGAGAGGTTTTGATCTGCAAAACTCTTTAATGCTGTCACACAAGAAGAACTTCTGCTCACTGGTCTGTGTCTGGAAGGAGAATAAATGACTATGATGCAGCTAAGTCATAAAGTTGGGGGTTGGGAAGACCTCTCTTCTCCCCACAGGGAGCTTGCAGTGTGAGGTCATGCTAGAGGTGAGATGTTGAACCTTAAAGCACTGTCCTGGTCCATGTTTCTCTTCCAGCTGTGTTTTCATCTGGAGCCTGTGGAGCAGGCACTAACATTCCTATTTCTGAAGTGAAGGGAAATGAAGCAGGAGAAGAAACAGCAGGAAAATCTTGAAGTGGGGAAGTGGGAGGAAGGAAGTGAAGGAGAAGATCATAGAATCAGTCAGGGTTGGAAGGGACCACAAGGAGCATCCAGTTCCAACCCCCTGCCATGCCCAGGGACACCCTACCCTAGAGCAGGCTGCCCACAGCCTCAGCCAGCCTGGCCTTAAACACCTCCAGCCATGGGGCCTCAACCACCTCCCTGGGCAACCCATTCCAGCCTCTCACCACTCTCATGCTCAACAACTTCCTCCTCACCTCCAGTTTGAATCTCCCCACCTCAAAGCTCATCCAGTTCCAACCTCCTGCCATGGGCAGGGACACCCTACCCTAGATCAGGTCATCCAAAGGACTTCAAGGCAGTGGGTACAGTTCTTGAAGGATTGCAGCATCTCCCACAGAAGCCATCCTGGATTCAAAGCCAGCCTGGCCTCTGCCTGTCACTGTGATTTGGAATCGCAGAATGGTTTAGGTTGGAAGGGACTCCAAAACTCAGCCAGTTCCAAAATCCTGCCATAGGCAGGGACACCTCGCACCAGAACAGGTTGCTCAAGGCTTCATCCAACCTTGTCCTGAACACCTCCAGGGAGGTTGTGGAGCATAGAAGCACCAAATGTGATCTTTGATCTTTGATCACATTCTGTGCTTCTGTGCTCCACAACCTCCCTGGGCAACCTGTGCCAGTGTCTCACCACCCTCAACCTGTGCCAGTGTCTCACCACCCTCACTGCAAAGGATTTCTTCCTAACATGCAGTTTCAATCTCCCCTCTGCCAGTTTAAACCCATTCCTCCTTCTCCTGTCATTACAAGACCTTGCAGCAGCTTCCAAATTACAGAGCTGTTTGGGTTGGAAAAGCTAAGATGATCAGTTCCAATCACCAACCCAACCCCACCATGGAAAAGCTCTCTAAGATGATCAGTTCCAACCACCAACCCAACCCCACTGTGGAAAAGCTCTCTAAGATCATCAATTCCAACCATCAATCCAACTCCACCATGGAAAAGCTCTCTAAGATCATCAATTCCAACCACCAACCCAACCCCACCATGGAAAAGCTCTCTAAGATGATCAGTTCCAACCACCAACCCAACCTCCCCATGGAAAAGCTCTCTAAGATGATCAGTTCCAACCACAAACCCAACCCCACTGTGGCCATTCAACCATGTCCCAGAGTGCCATGGCCACAAGTTTCTTGAGCACCTCCAGGGATGGGGACTCCACCACCTCCCTGGGCAGCCTGTGCCAATCCCTGACCACTCTTGCAGCAAAGAAACTGTTCTTAATCTCCAACCTAAACCTTCTCTGCTGCAACTGGAGGACATTTCTTCTCATTCTATCACTTGATATTAGGGACCAGAGACTAAGCCCCACCTCACTCCATCCTCCTTTCAAGGAGTCATAAAGATCAATGAGGTCTCTCTCCCCTCAGCCTCCTCTCCTCCAGGCTGTACAATCCCAGCTCCAATATCTGCAGGACTTTATTCTCCTGCCCTTGATGAAGGTCTTGGATCCACACAACTCTTCTCAGGTAAGCCCCACATCGTTAATCATGTGCTGGGCAGCCACAGCAAGCAGAATCAGACCTTTGAGTGGAAGAAAGAAGTTGTAGGAGCTGCCAGCAGAGCTCACACCAAGCACGCTGAAAAGACAGGCAGGCTGATGGCTGGACAAGTTTCTGCCTCTCCTCTTTCACCACCCCTCCCCTGCTGACATTTCTGAACTCAGCAGAAGCTGCCAAATCACAGATGGTTGTGGGGCCTGAGTGAGTCAGACTCCAACAAGGAAGTTAGTATTTGTAGGAGAGGTTGGAACAGCAACAAATAAGACTGACCTGATTATTCAAGCATGGTTGGACACGGTGCCAAGCTGCCTCTTCTGTGGGAGCTGGACTCCAGCACGTCCCACAGGCACAAAGGGCTGCAGCCCTTCTGGCCTCCTCTGAGCTGCATCCAGCAGCTTTCTGCTGCTACCTGAACGGCCTGAAGGGAGGTTGTAGCCAGGTGGGGTTGATCTCTTCTCCCAAGCAACCAGCACAATGCACTCCAAATCATACCAGCCCTGCTTTGAGAGAGGAATGCTCTGCAGCTCCTGCCACCACTCTCCATGGCCCTTTCTCTCTCAAGTGTCAGCTAGAAAAATAGTGAGCAAAACCCAGAAGAGAAAGGATGAGAAGGGAGCACAGCCCTGTGAGGAGAGGCTGAGGGAGCTGGAGGTGTGCAGCCTGCAGAAGGGGAGACTGCACTCAGCACTGCTCAGAACACCCCTTGAGTGCTGTGTCCANCCACTCTCATGCTCAACAACTTCCTCCTCACAGCCAGCCTGAACCTACCCATCTCCAGCTTTGCTCCATTCTAATTCCATTCACTGCTGTCCACAACTACCTGAAGGGAGGCTGTAGCCAGGTGGGGTTGGGCTCTTCTGCCAGGCAAGCAGCAACAGAACAAGGGGACACAGCCTCAAGTTGTGCCAGGGGAGGTCCAGGCTGGATGTTGGGAGGAAGTTGTTGGCAGAGAGAGTGATTGGCACTGGAATGGGCTGCCCAGGGAGGTGGTGGAGTCGCTGTGCCTGGAGGTGTTGAAGCCAAGCCTGGCTGGGGCACTTAGTGCCATGGTCTGGGTGATTGGACAGGGCTGAGTGCTGGGTTGGGCTGGTTGAGCTCGGAGGTCTCTTCCAACCTGGGTGATTCTACTATTCTATGTTTGTCTCATCTGCTGGCTTGAACTTCTCTCCTGTTGAAGAAAAGCTGAGAGCCCTGGAGCTGTTTAGCCTGGAGAAGAGAAGGCTGAGAGTGGATCTGATCAATGTCTATAAGCACCCAAGGGGTGAGGGTCAAGATGAAGGTGCCAGGCTCTGTTCAGTGGTGCATAGGACACGGAGCAGCAGGTACAGGCTGGAACCCAGGAAGGTCCACATCAACATGAGGAGAAATGTCTTCACTTTGAGCCCTGGAGCAGGCTGCCCAGAGAGGTTGTGGAGTCTCCTTCTTTGGACACTTTCAAGACCCATCTGGATGTGTTCCCATGTGACCTACCATAGGTGATCCTGTTCTGGCAGGGAGCTTGGACTCGATGATCTCTAGAGGTCCTCACCTGGAGTATTGTGTCAAGCTGTGGGATCCACAACACAAGACACAGACCTGCTGAAGCAGGCCAAGAAGAGGCCACAAAGATGACCAGAGGGCTGGAGCACCTCCCATATGGGGACAGGCTGGGAGAGCTGGGGCTGTTCAGCCTGGAGAAGAGAAGGCTCCAGGGAGACCTTAGAGCTCCATTTCAAGCAGCTAGAGAGGATCTACAGGAAGAGCTGGGGAGGAACTGCTTAAAAGGGCTTGGAGTGATAGAAGAGGAGGCAATGGTTTGAAACCCGAGGGGGGGAGATGTAGGTTGGACATTAGGAGGTAGTTCTGCACAATGAGGGGGGGAAATATTGGCACAGGCTGCCCAAGGGTATGGTTGAGAGCCCATCCCTGGAGACAGTCGAGATCAGACTTGAAGCTGTCCTGGGCAGCCTGCTCTAGCTGGAGGTGTCCCTGCTGACAAGATGCCCTTTGAGGGTCCCTTCCAAGCCAATGCATTCTGTGCCTCTGTCTGTCTTCTGTTTGCAGTGCAGTGCTGCTGTTCCCACCCTGTAGCTGGGGAGCAGAGCACAGAACCCAGCTCGGGAAGGCACTGAGCTGTGTCCTCCCCCAGACTGCTCACTGGAGTCAGCTTTCCACACCGAGTTTCAGCATCTGGGCAACTGTTGTTTGCCCTCCCGCCCTGGCCATGGGAGACGACAGGACACAGAAGGAAATCGAACCCACACCTCTCACATCCACCATCAGAGCTACATCCTCCCCAGCTCAGACTGGGATCTGAGCCCTGCTTGCTTTTACTGCTACAGCTCTGGAAACTGCTCCAAGCTGGCAGCACACAGAGCTTGCATTTCTGCCTGGGAGATGCCTGCTCTCATGGCAACAGAAGTCAGCTGTGCCCATGGTGAAAATGTGCACCTATTAAGCAGCTTTTCCTTCACCCCTCCCTCTGCTCTCAGCAGAGAGTGCTCAGAGGGTTGTAATCACTGGTGCAGAGTCCAGTTGGAGACCTGTAACTAGTGGTGTTCCCCAGGGGTTAGTACTGGGTTTGGACTTGCTCAAGATCTTCATCCACAACCTGGGTTTGCTGATGGCACAGAACTGGGAGGAGTGGCTGAGACCCTGTCAGGCTGTGCTGCCAGCCAGCCAGACCTGGCCAGGCTGCACCTGGGCAGAGGGGAACCTCCTGAACCCCATGAGTGTCCCTGCACCAGGACAGGGGAGCTGCTGGACTGCTGGAAAGCAGATCCATGGAGAAGGACTGGGAGTCATACATGTACCTTTGTGGCCAAGAGGGCCAATGGTGTCCTTGAGTTCATTAAGAAGAGTGTGGGCAGCATGTCAAGGGAGGTTCTCCTCCCCCTCTACTCTTCCCTGGTATGGCCACATCTGGAGTGTTGTGTCCAGTTCAAGAGAGACAGGGAACTACAGAAGAGAGTCCAGTGAAGGCCACAAGGATGCTGAAGGGCCTGGAACATCTGTGTGATGGGGGAAGACTGAGAGCCCTGGGGCTGGCTAGCCTGGAGAAGAGAAGGCTGAGAGGGGATCTGAGCAATGGTTACCAATATTTGAGGGGTGGGTGTCAAGAAGGAGGGGCCAGGCTCTGTGCAGTGCTGTCCTGGGGCAGGACACAGAAAGATGTTGAGGTGCTGGAAGGTGTCCAAAGAAGGGCAGCAAGGCTGGGGAGGGGCCTGGAGCACAGCCCTGTGAGGAGAGGCTGAGGGAGCTGGGGGTGTGCAGCCTGCAGAAGAGGAGGCTCAGGGCAGAGCTCATTGCTGTCTGCTGGGGTTGGGCACTTCTGTCAGACACCAGGGACATAATAAGAGGACACAGCCTCAAGCTGTGCCAGGGAAGGTCTAGGCTGGATGTTAGGAAGAAGTTCCTCACAGCAAGAGTGATTGGCACTGGAATGGGATGCCTGGGGAGCTCGTGGAGTTGCCATCCCAGGAGGTGTTTAAGAGGAGGCTGGAGGGGGCACTTAGTGCCATGGGTTACAGTCTCACAGTCTCACAGTCTCACAGTCTCACCAAGGTTGGAAGAGACCTCACAGATCATCAAGTCCAACCC
>WAAF01015674.1:68693-110998 GCA_013400475.1 Tricholaema leucomelas | reverse complement strand
CTCAGACCCCACCTGCAGTCCTGGGTGCAGTTCTGGAGCCCCCAGCACAAGAAGGACATGGAACTGCTGGAGCCAGTTCAGAGGAGGCCACCAAGATGCTGAGAGGGCTGCAGCAGCTCTGCTCTGAGGACAGACTGAGAGAGTTGGGGCTCTGCAGCCTGGAGAAGAGAAGGCTTCCAGGAGACCTTAGAGTGGCTTTGCAGTATCTGAAGGGAGCCTACAGGAAGGCTGGGGAGGGACTATTGACAAGGTCTGGGAAGGTCAGGACGAGGGGGAATGGGTTTGAACTGGCAGAGGGGAGATTTAGACTGGATGTTAGGAGGAAGTTCTTTCCAGTGAGGGTGGTGAGACACTGGCACAGGTTGCCCAGGGAGGTTGTGGATGCTTCCTCCCTGGAGGTGTTTAAGGCCAGGCTGGATGAGGCCTTGAGCAACCTGCTCTAGTGTGGGGAGCACACCCAAAGTGCAGCAGAGCAAGGGCAGGAGCTGTACCAGGCATGGACGTCCAGAGGGCCACTAGCCAAAGGACACATCAGCTCCCAGGGAGGACAAGAGCTCTCCTTGTTTCTGCTGCAGCCAGAGCTGGGCTGACTGCGTGGCTGTTAGCTCAGACAAGCCAAAGCTGTCAGACCCAGCAGCTCCTGCTGGCCCCTGCTTGACACAGAGGACAATGTCCAAAGAGCTGCACTGTTCACAAACCTGCTCTGCCCACAAACCTCCTTAGAGAGTCTGATCTCATGGGGAAAGGGCAAATACAACCCTGCAGGATTTCTGTCCTGCTGCTGCTTCCCTGGCACCTGATGGGCATCAGAGCAGGCAGAGGTTGAATGAAAGAGAAGGTCACCACGAAAGGAAGCCAAAAGACCAGGCACTGCTCCAGGCACTGCTGCTGATACACAGGACACAGTCCAACTGGCATGTGAGCCCTTGGAGCTGCCAAGCATATCCCACGAAGAGCTCAGGGTGGTCTCCAGGGTTGGACCACTGAAAGGGAAAAATGTGCTAATGGCAGCAAGATGGAGAGGCCTTGCCAAGCTGGGACAAAACTCCTGTCTGTGCCAGTTCCCATGCTCTGCTGTGCTCTGAGGAAGGACCTCCACATGGACATGGCCACATGTACAAATGCAGATGCTCAGCTCTGGCACATATGGCCCCAAATGGTTGGTACCAGCATGGACCTTCCATGCCAGTGGCATCAGTTGGTGCTGCTGACTTACTCTGCAGCCTGTGCTCTGCTAAAGGGATCCAACTGAGCAGCACTCCAGAGAGGAAGTCATAGAATCAGTACAGAGTCCTCAGAGAATCCTCAGAGAGTGGTTTAGGTTGGAAAAGACCTCTAAAATCACAGAATCTTAGAATCATAGAGTCAAGCAGGTTGGAATAGACCTCCAAGCTCAGCCAGTCCAACCTAGCACTCAGCCCCATCCAGTCATTTAGACCATGGCACTAAGTGCCCCAGCCAGGCTTGGCTTCAACACCTCCAGGCACAGTGACTCCACCACCTCCCTGGGCAGCCCATTCCAATGCCAATCACTCTCTCTCACAACAACTTCCTCCTCACATCCAGCCTAGACCTGCCCTGGCACAGCTTGAGGCTGTGTCCCCTTGTTCTGTCCCTGGCTGCCTGGCAGCAGAGCCCAACCCCACCTGGCTACAGCCTCCCTGCAGGCAGCTGCAGACAGCAATGAGCTCTGCCCTGAGCCTCCTCTTCTGCAGGCTGCACACCCCCAGCTCCCTCAGCCTCTCCTCACAGGGCTGTGCTCCAGGCCCCTCTCCAGCCTTGCTGCCCTTCTCTGGACACCTTCCAGCACCTCAACATCTCTCATGAATTGAGGAGCCCAGAACTGGACACAGCACTCAAGGTGTGGCCTGAGCAGTGCTGAGCACAGGGGCAGAAGAACCTCCCTTGTCCTGCTGGCCACACTGCTCCTGAGCCAGCCCAGGATGCCATTGGCTCTGCTGCCCACCTGGGCACACTTCTCACACTTCTCACACCTCTCAGGTTGCTCAAGGCCACATCCAACCTGGCCTTGAACACCTCCAGGGAGGAGGCAAAGGAAAATAAAGGGTAAAATAAAGGCTTCTCTTCAGTCTGGGATGCTCCCTGGCTCAGTTTGCTTTTGAGTTTCTACTTCTGCTGGTGACAGTGCAAGGGAGGCTTTGGACACAGGCAGCAGGTCCAGTCCTGCTCCTTCTGATGACAGTGTGAAATCAGAGCTGTGGCACTGCACATGAAACCCCAGGCTGGGTCACCCAGGTCAGACTTGGAGGAGCTCTCGAGGGTTTGTTTCAAGGAGATTGTTTATCTGGGCTGTGCTCTCAGACAAAAATAGAAACAAGAGTTAACCATGAAGAACTTCATCCCCCTAGGTACTTAGATGAGTTCAGGCCACTGGAGACCCCAACTGCTGGCTGACCTGGCTTCTTTCCCTCTTTCCCTTCACCAGCCCCTTCCCAGCTGGGTCCTGTCCCCTGGATGTGGAAGCCCATGCTGAGTGGCTGGCAAGTGGAGCCAGCAGTGTGCACTTGCAGCCCAGGAAGCCAAGCAGAGCCTGGGCTGCAGCAGCAGAAGTGTGGCCAGCAGGGCCAGGGAGGTGATTCTCCCCCTCTGCTCTGCTCTGCTCTGCTCTGCTGAGACCCCACCTGGAGTACTGCATCCAGCTCTGGAGCCCCTGGGACAAGAGGGATGTGGAGATGCTGGAGAGTGTCCAGAGCAGGGCCAGGAGGATGCTCAGAGGGCTGCAGCAGCTCTGCTGTGAGCACAGACTGAAAGAGTTGGGGCTGTGCAGGCTGGAGAAGAGGAGGCTCCCAGGTGACCTTCTTGTGGCCTTCCAGGATCTGAAAGGAGCTACACAAAACCTGGGGAGGGATTTTTGAGGCTGTCAGGGAGTGCCAGGACTGGGGGGATGGAGCAAAGCTGGAGATGGGGAGAGTCAGGCTGGAGGTGAGGAGGAAGTTGTTGAGCATGAGAGTGGTGAGAGGCTGGAATGGGTTGCCCAGGGAGGTGGTTGAGGCCCCATGGCTGGAGGTGTTTCAGGCCAGGCTGGCTGAGGCTGTGGGCAGCCTGCTCTAGGGTAGGGTGTCCCTGGGCATGGCAGGGGGGTTGGAACTGGCTGATCCTTGTGCTCCCTTCCAACCCTGACTGATTCTATGACTCCATGATTCTAAGTTGAATCCTCAACATATCAACCCATCATGAGACAATGAATTCTTGCCCAGCAGGCCAGGGGACTGACAAGGTTCTTTTACACAGCCCCTGACAGCCACCAGAGAGGGGTAGAAACATGGGGGTAGTCTGCAAGTCAATCAGTGTAGCCTCCCCCACGGACACAACAGCCCCAGGAGTGTTCTGGGCTCCCCAGCTCAAGAGGGACAGCTCTGTCCAACCTTTCTTCAGCAACTGGATGACCTCCAGAGGTCACTTCCAACCCCCAGCATTCTGTGGCTCTGTGATGTTGGCAAACTGGGTGAAGGTCCCTGTGCTGTGCCCCAGGTCACAGCAGCTGAGGAGCTCAGGTGCAGCTGCACCACCGCCTGTAGCCAGCCCTAGCACTGCAGTGCTGCTGCACAGGCTCTGCTCCTGCACTGGGAGCTGGTGGGGAGGAGAAGCCTCTCTCCTGGTTGGTGGAGGATGCCTTCTTCCCACTGCCTGCAGGGGCCTCCAGCTATCTGCCAGGCACCGGCTGGCTGGGACGGGGCTGGCTTCCATCTGCTTCCCACTGCCTTAGCTCCTGCTGCCTCCAAGGCTGAGCAAAAGCAAGGGAATTCAGCCTCAAGAGCCATCCATGTCCTCGGGTACTGCCTAATTCTTGGAGAAGACTGCAGTGGAATGCAAGCAGTGCTGTGAGAACACAACCAGGACTGCAGAGCAGTCTTCCCATCACAGGTCTTGCTGTCCTGAGCTTCACAAGGTGCCTACCTGACAGGGTGATACTGCTTCCTGATCTTGAGTGTGCCTCCCAACCAGGGAAGGGTGAATTTCAGCCAGCTCACAGCTTATCCTACCCCTGGCACCAGGAAGGAAGGACTGTACCCAGAAAGGGATGCATGTGCCATCCCCTGTGGACTTCTGGCTCAGTTCTGCAGCCACTGGCCCTGGAGGCTCTTGGTAGAAGCCCAGAGGGCAGAAGGCTGATGGCAGGAGGGTCATGGAGCTGTTGGAGGGTAGCACAGCCCTGCAGAGGGACCTGGCCAGGCTGGATGGATGAGCAGAGGCCAATGGGATGAGACTGAACAAGGCCAAGTGCAGGGTTCTGCACTTTGGCCACAACAACCCCAAGCAGCACTACAGGTTGGGGACAGAGTGGCTGAGAGCAGCCAGGCAGAGAGGGAGCTGGGGGTGCTGGGAGAGAGGAGCTGAAGATGAGCCAGCAGAGTGCCCAGGTGGGCAGCAGAGCCAATGGCATCCTGGGCTGGCTCAGGAGCAGTGTGGGCAGCAGGACAAGGGAGGTTCTTCTGCCCCTGTGCTCAGCACTGCTCAGGCCACACCTTGAGTGCTGTGCCCAGTTCTGGGCTCCTCAATTCAAGAGAGATGTTCAGGTGCTGGAAGGTGTCTAGAGAAGGGCAGCAAGGCTGGGGANGTTAGGAGGAAGTTGTTGTCAGAGAGAGTGATTGGCATTGGAATGGGCTGCCCAGGGAGGTGGTGGAGTCGCTGTGCCTGGAGGTGTTGAAGCCAAGCCTGGCTGGGGCACTTAGTGCCATGGTCTGGTTGACTGCATAGGGCTGGGTGCTAGGTTGGGCTGGATGAACTTGGAGGTCTATTCCAACCTGGTTGGTTCTATGATTCTAAGATTCTGTGATCTTAGAGGTCTTTTCCAGCAGAAGTTATTCCACGATGCTGTGTTGTTACAGTGTGGATAACATGAACCTGCTCCCTGCTCTCCTCTGTGCTCTCACATTGCTGCTTCTACCTCTCATTATATTGATTGTTCCTCATAGGGTAGTGGGTTGCCATGGAAACCAGCAGTTCCCTTTCTTCTCTTTGTACATCCTGGCATTTCCAACCAGCTCAGAGATGGATTCTGACCCAGCTGTCGCCTACAGCAGCATCTCTGCTCAGCTGTGTGCATGGCCTCTTGATTCTTGAGGGGCTCAGAGAAGACAAAAAGCCTAAGGGAAGTGAGGAATAAGAAATCCCCTTCTCTGAGCACTGCCTGGAGCTCTGAAAGCAAAGGCTGGGTGGACTCTTTGCTGGGTCAAAAACTGTCTGTGTGGCTGGGCCCAAATAGTGCTGTTCTGCAGGGTTCAGTGCTGGGTCCAGTTCTCTTCACAGGCTCACAGGATATTAGAGGTTGGAAGGGACCCAAGCAGATCATCCAGCCCAACCCCCCTGCCAGAGCAGGACCACACAATCTAGCTCAGGTCACAGAGGAACACATCCAGACAGGCCTTGAAAGGCTCCAGAGAAGGAGACTCCACAACCTCTCTGGGCAGCCTGTGCCAGGGCTCTGGGACCCTTACAGTCAAGAAGTTCCCCCTTGTGTTGAGCAGGAACCTCCTGTGCTGCAGCTTCCATCCATTGCTGCTTGTCCTACCCCAGGGAGCAGTGAGCAGAGCCTGTCCCCTNCTGTCCCTGGAGGTGTTGAAGCCAAGCCTGGCTGGGGCACTTAGTGCCATGGTCTGGTTGATTGGCCAGGGCTGGGTGCTAGGTTGGGCTGGATGAGCTTGGAGCTCTCTTCCAACCTGGTTGATTCTATGATCTATGTTTCTGTGATCTTTGCTCTCTTTATCAATGATCTGGATGCGGTCAGAGGCATCCTCAGTCAGCTTCCAGACTAGACCCAGCTGGGTGGGGGTGTTGACCTGCTGGAGGATAGGAAGGCTCTACAGAGGGACTTGGACAGGCTGAATCCATGGGATGAGACCAACTGAATGAGGTTTAACAAGGCCAAGTGCTGGGTTCTGCACTTGGGTCACAACAACCCCATGAAGGCTCTGTCTTTGGGGCAGAGTGGCTGGAAACTGCCCAGCAAAGAAAGACCTGGAGGTGTTGGTTGACAGCAGCTGAACATGAGCCAGGGTGTGGCCAGGTGGCCAAGAAGGTCACCAGCATCCAGTGTGGCCAGCAGGACTGGGGAAGTGATAGTGCCCCAGTACTCAGCACCTTGAGGTGGGGAGGTGAAGATGGGCATATGTGGGTGGTGGCTTTGTCCAGCACTTCCCAGGGAGCCTTGGCAAATCCCAGGCAGCAGATGGTTCCCCCTCTCCAGTCTGGTGCTAAGGAGCTGTGGTGAGCAAGGCTCCATCCACTACCCACAGGCAGGCATCCAGCTTGCTGGGGTGGGTAGGGAGGGCATGGCCAAGGGTGAAGAATTGGAGGAAACAAAGAATTGGAGTTTCACTCTTCCTCACAAGCACAGCTTTTGGCAAGTTATGGAGACAGAATGAAAGCTGGGGCTGTCCAGTCTGGAGAGCAGAAGGCGTCAAGGAGACCTTAGTGTGGCCTTCCAGTATCTGAAGGAGGGTACAGGAAAGCTGGGGAGGGACTTTTTAGGCTGTCAGGGAGTGACAGGACCTGGGGGAACGGAGCAAAGCCCAGTCTGGATGTTAAGAAGAAGTTCTTCATCATGAGGGCAGAAGCCTCATCCCTGGATGTTTTCAAGGCCAGGCTGGATGAGGCTCTGAGCAACCTGATCTAGTGTGAGATGTCCCTGCCATGGTGCCATGGGCAGTGGCGCTGAGTGCAGCCTCAGCAAGTGTGCCAATGACACCAAGCTGTGTGCTGTGGCTGACAGGCTGGAGGGCAGGATCCATCCAGAGGGACCTGGACAGGCTGCAGAGGTGGGCACAAGCCAACCTCATGAAGCTCAACAAGACCAAGTGCAAAGCTCCCACACCTGGGTTGGGACAATCCCGAGCAGTGATATAGGCTGGGCAGTGAGTGGCTGGAGAGCAGCCCAGAGGAGAGGGACTTGGGGGTGCTGGTGGGTGAGAAGCTCAATCTGAGCTGTCAGTGTGCTCTGGCAGCCCAGAGAGCAACCAGAGCCTGGGCTGCAGCAAGAGCAGTGTGGGCAGCAGGGTGAGGGAAGTGATCCTGCCCCTCTGCTCCACACTGGTGAGGCCTCAGCTGGAGCACTGCATCCAATTCTGGAGCCCCTGGGACAAGAGAGACACAGATGTGCTGGAAGGTGTCCAGAGAAGGACCCCGAGGATGAGCAGAGGACTGGAGCTGCTCTGCTGTGAGGAGAGACCGAGGGAGTTGGGACTGTTCAGTCTGCAGAGAAGGCTCTAAGGTGACCTTCTTGTGACCTTCCATTATCTTAAGGGGGCTACAAGAAAGCTGAGGAGGGACTTTTTAGGCTGTCAGGTAGTGATAGGACTTGGGGGAATGGAACAAAGCTGGAAATGGGGAGATTCAGACTGGATGTTAGGAAGAAGTTCTTCAGCATGAGAGTGGTGAGAGCCTGGAATGGGTTGCCCAGGGAGGTGGTGGAAGCCTCATCCCTGGAAGTGTTTAAGGCCAGGCTGGCTGAGGCTGTGGGCAGCCTGCTCTAGTGTGAGGTGTCCCTGGGCATGGCAGGCGGTATGGAGCTGGATGATCCTTGTGGTCCCCTCCGACCCCGACTGATTCTCTGATTCTGTGATTCTCTGATTCCCTGCCCAGGGCAGGGGGGCTGGAGCTGGATGATCCTTGAGGTCCCCTCCAGCCCTGAGAGCTGCATGTTCCGTAAGCCCTCCCAGCTTGCTGCCAGTGTGTGCTGGCACAGACAGGCTCGAAGGGAAGCAGCCTCACGGGTGAACAAACATCGCCTGTCTCAAGCCAGGACCTCATCCAAAACGCGTTCTGGCAGGGGGAGTTTTGTCTTTCTTCCCATGCTTCTGCTCCAGAGGACCTCTGATGGCAGAAGCAGAAACAGCAGTGCAGACAAGCTGCTCAGCTCTGGGCTCTAAGTGCACCGTGGTGTCCCCCTCCAGGACTTGGCTGCACTGTGACAGGAGGATTAAGTGCACATCAAACTACTTCTCAGCTTAATGCTTCTCTGTCTCAGTGCTTTCTCTCTGCGAATTTTGCAGGCAGGGCTCAGAAGCTGAGATCCCAGCACGACCTGGGCCAAAAAGGGTAAAAAAGTTTAAGAGGGACATTGAGATGCTTGAACGTGTCCAGAGAAGGGCAACGAGGCTGGGGAGAGGCCTCGAGCACAGCCCTACGAGGAGAGGCTGAGGGAGCTGGGATTGTTTAGCCTGGAGAAGAGGAGGCTCAGGGGTGACCTTATTGCTGTCTACAGCTACCTGAGGGGTGGTTGTAGCCAGGAGGAGGTTGCTCTCTTCTCTCAGGCAGCCAGCACCAGAACAAGAGGACACAGCCTCAGGCTGCGCCGGGGGAAGTTTAGGCTTGAGGTGAGGAGAAAGTTCTTCCCTGAGAGAGTCATTGGCTACTGGAATGGGCTGCCCAGGGAGGTGGTGGAGTCGCCGTCCCTGGAGCTGTTCAAGGCAGGATTGGACGTGGCACTTGGTGCCATGGTCTAGCCTTGAGCTCTGTGGTGAAGGGTTGGACTTGATGATCTGTGAGGTCTTTTCCAACCTTGGTGAGACTGTGAGACTGTGAAAACCCTCAGCTGAGCACAGCAATAGACACAGCAGCCATGCCAAGAGGGCCAAGGCTGTGCAGCCCAGCCTAGCATTGCCCTGGAATCAGGAAAGAGGTAGCAGCAGAGAGAGCCTCACTCTTCCTTTATGGCTTCCCTGCTGGGGAAGGACCAGTGTGGGTTCAGGACTCAGACCAGCAGATATCAATGTAGGCAGAGCTCATAGAGCCCTGCTCATTGGTGTCTTGTTGAAGTGTTCTGTAGCAGGAGTAGTAAGTGGGTCTGTCCTCAGGGAGGGCTGAGAGGGTTCTGCTTGAGAGGGGGGGAAATGAAACTGTTCCTGGGCTGGGATGTTTCTGGGAGAGCAGGCTGCTCGTGGCATTCATCCTTCAGTCTTGTTCCCTTTGGGGAGAGTTGGGTTTTGTCTTCAGAAGTGCCTCAGTAGCTCTGATAGGAGAGCTGAAGTAATTATCTCTGCCTCTCTTACATAACAGGCAGCCACTGGTTCAGCCATTGGTTGTGACTGATTCCCTCGGGGAAAGGAGGCACCTAAATATTTGGGGGATCTGAGGCAAACCTCTCTGAGGAGATCTTTTTGCACTGGAAAAATTCTGGCCAGTTAAGTGCCACAGTCTGCCTTGAACCTCAGCCACGGGCCCCAGACTCCTCTGTTGAGTTTGTGAGGCCAGAATCAGTGCTAGAGCTTGGGAAGAAGTGGTTGCCTGAGCAGAGGAACCTTCCTCTGCTTCCATCCAGATTGCCTGAGTAGAGGAACCTTCCTCTGCTCCCATCCAGGTTGCCTGAGCAGAGGAACCTTCCTCTGCTTCCATCCAGGTTGCCTGAGCAGAGGAACCTTCCTCTGCTCCCATCCAGGTTGCCTGAGCAGAGGAACCTCCCTCTGCTCCCATCCAGGTTGCCTGAGCAGAGGAGCCTTCCTCTGCTCCCATCCAGGTTGCCTGAGCAGAGGAACCTCCCTCTGCTCCCATCCAGGTTGCCTGAGCAGAGGAGCCTTCCTCTGCTCCCATCCAGGTTGCCTGAGCAGAGGAGCCTTCCTCTGCTCCCATCCAGGTCACGGGGTGGAGAGCTCTGCTCTGTGCACAGGCAGCTCAGGGAGGACAGAATGGACTATGTGGGGATGTTCAGCAGAGGATGAAATCTGCTCAGATGGAAGTTGGATCAAGCAGAAGGCTAAAAAAAGTAAGCCCCAAAGCAAACAAAAAGCAGCTGGATGCAGTTAACTGGGGTGAGCTGTGTCCCTTCTCTGCCCACTTGCAGTTGCTAATGCAGCTTCTCCACAGCAGCCGAACCCTGGCACTTCAGTGCTCTCCTGGCCAGCTCTGCAGCGTCTGCTTTCCTCCCCTCTTCCTGCAGAGTGGATTTTGGAAGCTGGCTCAGCTTGGTCAGTGTGTCCTTTTTTGAAGGGCTCTGCTGACCTTTCCTGAGAGCTCAGCAGAGAGAAGGGAGCTGCCTGCATCACTTCCCCCTCGCTCCTTGACAGCTCCATCTGAATACCAACATTTACAACTGGCAGCTGACATTTACATGGTGGGCAGCAAAAGTACCTCAGAGGAAGGAGGGCCCCAGATGGGTGAGGTTCATAAGATGGTAGTGAACTTGTGTGTTCTGCAAAGGGAAATACAAAAATAGATGGGACTTGGTGAGAGTGGAATAGCTCCAGAGAAGTCTGACACTTTCACTGCATCTCTGTGCTTCATCACAGCTCAAATTGCTCCTTTCTGCCTGCAAGGGCTGGATGAGTTCCCTCACGAGCACTGCTGTTGCAGCCAGCAAAACCAGGGCACGCAGAAGCAGGCTGGGAATTTGCTGTGTCTCCTGGCTGATGGCTTTTACTGCCTGCCTCTGAGACCCAGCTTCAACCCTGGGTTTTCCCTGCTCATTCATTTCTTCACAGAATCATAGAATCAACCAGATTGGAAGAGACCTCCAAGATCACCCAGTCCAATATCACCCAGCCCTGGCCAATCAACCAGACCATGGCACTAAGTGCCCCAGCCAGGCTTGGCTTCAACACCTCCAGGCACAGCAACTCCACCACCTCCCTGGGCAGCCCATTCCAATGCCAATCACTCTCTCTGCCAACAACTTCCTCCTAACATCCAGCCTAGACCTGCCCTGGCACAACTTGAGGCTGTGTCCCCTTCTTCTGTTGCTGCTTGCCTGGCAGAAGAGCCCAACCCCAGCTGGCTACAGCCTCCCTTCAGGTAGCTGCAGACAGCAATGAGCTCTGCCCTGAGCCTCCTCTTCTGCAGGCTGCACACCCCCAGCTCCCTCAGCCTCTCCTCACAGGGCTGTGCTCCAGGCCCCTCCCCAGCCTTGCTGCCCTTCTCCAAACACCTTCCAGCACCTCAACATCTCTCTTGAGTTGAAGAGCCTGTCCCTGTCTCTTCCTTTATTTTTTTTTTCCTCCCTAAGCCACTTTTGTAAGTCCAAATAAAAAAGACATGCCAGAAAAACTCAGCAGTGCTCAGGCCACCCCTTGAGTGCTGTGTCCAGTTCTGAGCCCCTCAATTCAAGTGAGATGTTCAAGTGCTGGAACGTCTCCAGAGAAGGGCACCAAAGCTGAGGAGAGGTTTGTAGCACAACCCTGTGAGTTGCCCAGGGAGGTGTTGGAAGCCTCATCCCTGGAGGCATTTAAGGCCAGGCTGGATGAGGCTGTGGGCAGCCTGATCCAGTGTGGGGTGTCCCTGCCCATGGCAGGGGGTTGGAACTGGCTGATGTGGACCACTGACTTGTGGTCCCTTCCAACCCTGATAGATTCTATGATACATAACCATTGGATGTCCCTACCAACTTCTACCATGCTGATATACTCTGATCCTGTGACCCTTTGACCAAGGTGGGCAGAAAGAAATCTCAGGAGTGTTTCAGGAATACCCCCACTCACCCTAAGAAATGATTCTGGGTTTCTATTCCTCAGAAGAAGAATGAGACACTAAGCTTTGACTGGCTTCTCTTCTTCCCTGCTGCCACAAACACTGACCCACCATGTGTGACCAATTCCTCACGACCCAACTGCTATGTGAATTTGGTCTTCCTTTGCCTGCAGCACAGGTGAGACACTTCCAGTGTGCCTCTTGGCTAAAGTCACCCTGGTGCTGGCACTGTCAGAGCTTGGCAACTAGATAAAGGGTGACAAAGCTGGTGAGAGGCCTGGAACACAAACCCTATGAGGAGAGGCTGAGGGAGCTGGGGGTGTGCAGCCTGCAGAAGAGGAGGCTCAGGGCAGAGCTCATTGCTGTCTGCAGCTACCTGAAGGGAGGCTGTAGCCAGGTGGAGTTGGGCTCTGCTGCCAGGCAAGCAGCAACAGAACAGAAGGGGACACAGCCTCAAGTTGTGCCAGGGGAGGTCTAGGCTGGATGTTAGGAGGAAGTTGTTGGCAGAGAGAGTGATTGGCATTGGAATGGGCTGCCCAGGGAGGTGGTGGAGTCACCATTCCTGGGGGTGTTCAAGCAAAGCCTGGATGAGGAACTTAGTGCCATGGTCTGGTTGATTGGCCAGGGCTGGGTGCTAGGTTGGGCTGGATGAGCTTGGAGGTCTCTTCCAACCTGGCTGATCCTATGATCCTATGATTCTATGACACAGAAGCCCTTCTGCCTGACATTGCTTCTTGCTGTGCTTGCTCTCAGGAGTGACATGATCTCTTCTGATGGCTGGATGGCCCCAATTCCAGATTAAAAATCTCACTAGAACATTGAATATGTTTTGTTTTCCTGGGATACAGTGACATCAAAAGGCATGAGGGCCTCCAGAAGCTGTGAAATCATCTCCCTCCCACCCAAACAGGCTCCATGTGGGACATTTTTCCAACACTAAAAAGGGTTCTGTCAGATTTATTGCCTGGGTGCAGCCTGCATTTCACTCTCCTTCCTCAGCATCACACAGGTTTACTGCCCTGTCCATATGGAATGAACAGAAGAACTAGAGACACAGAGCCCTGGCTTGTCTTCTACCACTGAGGCAACTCCTCCTGTTCACAGGGCACCCAAAGCAGCTTTAATCCCTCTGGAGGCAGACACTTAGCCAGAAGACTTGAATAATGAAGAGGAAGTGGAGGTGGACTGGAAGATGGAGAAGCCAAAATCTCACATGATCCATCTGCTCTGAGTCATACAACTACAGAAAGGTTGAGGTTGGAAATGACCTCTAAGACCATCAAGTCCAGCTGTGAATCCAACACCACTATGGGGACACAGCTTTAAGCTGTCCCAGGGCAGTTTCAGGCTGGATGTTAGGAGGAAGCTGTTGGCAGAGAGAGTGATTGGCATTGGAATGGGCTGCCCAGGGAGGTGGTGGAGTTGCTTGGAGGTGCTCAAGAGAAGCCTGGCTGGGGCACTTAGTGCCATGGTCTGGTTGATTGGCCAGGGCTGAGTGCTAGGTTGGACTGGATGAGCCTGGAGGTCTCTTCCAACCTGGCTATGATTCTATGGCCCAAAGTGCCATGGCCACAGGTTTCTTGAACCCCTCCAGGCATGGGGACTCCACCACCTCCCTGGGCAGCCTGTTCCAGTCCCTGACCACTCCTGCAGTGTAGAAACTTTTCCTGATAGCCAACCTAAACCTGTCCTGGTGCGTCCTGAGGCTAAGTCAATGTTTTGCTAGACAGCTACCATAAGATTAATCTGATAGAGAGAGTGATTGGCATTGGAATGGGCTGCCCAGGGAGGTGGTGGAGTCACCGTCACTGGGGGTGTTGAAGCCAAGCCTGGCTGGGGCACTTAGTGCCATGGTCTGGTTGACTGGCCAGGGCTGGGTGCTAGGTTGGCCTGGATGAGCTTGGAGCTCTCCTCCAACCTGCTTGATTCTATGATTCTATGCCAGAAGCCTCCTGCATACCTCAGCATGGTACCCCAGGATGCCATTGGCCCTCTTGGCCACAAGGGCACATTGCTGGCCCATGGAGAACTTGCTGAAAGACCTCACACGTGGTGTTTATAGGGATTTATAATTTACATTTGTTTTTCTTTGCCAGTTTTATTCCTTAGTTTTCCTCTTTATTTCCTCATTTTTCCTTCTCAGACATGTGTGACCTGCTCTTTTTCAGCCAGCACAGGGAGCCAGTGAAGATAACTGCTTACTGCTCCAAGCAGAAATGTCAGAGGGTTGGTCAGGAACAGGCATGTTTCCATCTTCCTCCTTTCCTCCTCATCTTCCCCCATCTTGGGGCTCTTCAGCCTGGAGAAGAGAAGGCTTCGAGGAGACCTTGGAGTGGCTTTGCAGTATCTGAAGGGAGCCTACAGGAAGGCTGGGGAGGGACTATTGACAAGGTCTGGGAATGTCAGGACGAGGGGGAATGGGTTTAAACTGGCAGAGGGGAGATTTAGACTGGATGTTAGGAGGAAGTTCTTTACAGTGAGGGTGGTGAGACACTGGCACAGGTTGCCCAGGGAGGTTGTGGATACTTCCTCCCTGGAGGTGTTTAAGGCCAGGCTGGATGAGGCCTTGAGCAGCCTGCTCTAGTGGGAGGTGTCCCTGCCTATGGCAGGGGGTTGGAGCTGGATGATCCTTGAGGTCCCTTCCAACCTAAACCATTCTATGATTCTATGATTCTTTCCATCTTGTTCCTTTCCTCTCCATCTCTCCCCCATCTTCCTCTTCTCCCTCTTCCCCCCATCTTCCTCCTTTCTTCTCCATCTCCCTCTTGCTGCCATCTTCCTCCTGTCCTCTCTATCTCCCTCTTCCCCCGTCTTCCTCCTGTCCTCTTCATCTCCCTCTTCCTCCCATCTTCCTCCTTTCTTTTCCATCTCCTTCCTTTCCCCCCATCTTTCTCTTGTTATCTCCATCCTTATCCTCTTGCTCTCCATCTCCCTCCTTTCAGCACCACCTCCCCTTCTCCACCCTATCTATCCCTTTCCCACCTCACACTGCATTTTCCCCTTTTACCCCCCAAACCAGAGCATCTGGGTTCTGTTGGAGTCTCCCCCCCCCCCAAGCTGTGCCCACTTTGCCCTCTCTGCCCACCAGAGAGGATGACACTGGGTGTTGCTGTATCACACAGCATCATGCAGCAGCAGCAGCACAAGCCCTGCAGCTGCAAAGCTCCAGAAAGCACAGCCACAGCAAGGGATCCTTCTGTGCCATGTCAGAAGTGTTGACCTGCCAGTGCTGTCTTTGATTGTCTCCTGTCCTGGTGCAGCCAAGTAAGCTCTCTGTGAGCAACACCTCACCCATCTTCCTCCCCTCCTCTTCATTTCTGTTCCTCTCCTGACAATTCCCTCCTGTCTTTGCTGTATAAAACTGCCAGTGTTATTAATGCCTTGCTCTTTGTTCCTTCCTGCCTTGACTTTATAAGGCAAGAGTAGAGGAGCAGCCCCTTTGGAAAAAAGAAATGTTATTGCTATGAGAGCATGAAAACCTCATGGCTCCCAGGCTGTAGGCTCCCAGCCTGCCATTGTCTTCCTGGGAGAGTCAGAAAGGCAGCTCCAGTCCTTAGTGCACTCAGGTCCTTAGTGCATCTCACCCACTGCATGCTGACAAATTGCCTGCTTCACTTTTCCCCTGTGTTCCACCCTCTCTCAAAGACATTTAGAGCACAGTAGCTTCTCTGAGGCTCCTGAACAGTTCCAGGCAGGCTGGGTACCAGGTCCCAGGCAAGCAGGCAAGTCCTCAAGCTACCCATATCACATGAGCTATAAAATCAGGGAAACTGTGTTAGGGAGCTTTGAATTCCTTGGCTAGGTGACCACATTACAGCAAGACATTTTCTCTCTGAGCTCACTGTGCAGTGGGTGAGAGGTGTGAATGCAGTGGCTGTGATCCAGCACAGGCTCTGTGTGTCAGGCTGGTGCCAGAGGAGAGCTCTATCTACCAGAAATGCTCCTGCTCTACCTGATTGCTTGGAGGAAGGAGCAGAGGTTTCCTTGATGTAAACTGCTGTAGACTGACTGGGTGCAGAAAGGGATCTCAGAGCACAGTGTCAAGCAGACATTAACACAGTGAGGGACAAAGAAAGCAGGGGATGTCACATTTGTTGTGCTGAAGGAGCTGCTGTGATAGCTCAGATGTGTGCCTCGGCTAAGTTGTGTCACTCAAACAGACACATCAGTGTTAGTGAGGCTGCTTTTGTGTTTAAACAGCATGGAAACAGCCTTCAGCTCTCCTGAGAAACCTCTGGGAGAAACTGTGGCTCAGCTCCTGGTTCTGAACGAGTCCAGGCCATAGCAGGAGCTGGGCATCACTGCAAGGGTGCACTGGAGCCTGCTGGCAGATGGCATCCACCAGCTCCCAGTGCATTTTGGATAGCAAGTTAGCCATGGCACAGCAATGTGCCCTGCTGGCCAAGAAGGCCAGTGGGATCCTGGGGTGCATTAGGCAGAGTGTGTCCAGCAGATCAAGGGAGGTTCTCCTCCCTCTCTACTCTGCCCTGGTGAGACCTCAGGGAGGTGGTGGAGTCAAAGTCCCTGGAGGTGTTGAAGCCAAGCCTGGCTGGGGCACTTAGTGCCATGGTCTGGTTGATTGGCCAGGGCTGGGTGCTAGGTTGGGCTGGATGAGCTTGGAGGTCTCTTCCAACCTGGTTGATTCTGTGAGTCTAAGATCAAGGGGTTCAGTTAAGATTTTAACTCCTATTTTATTCACTTGTACCTGAAAGGCCATCAAGAGGGAAGGTCAAATCAGTGCAATGCTCTCTTCATTTCCTTCTGCTGTTCCTTGCCAGGGTTAAGCTGCTCATCTTTTCAGAGGTACTTTGCAGCAGCAGCACCCTGAAATAAAGCTGTCTGAATGCACAAGCAGATTATGCATTGACCGAGACAAAGAGCAGCAGCTCTGCCTCGGGGACACAGATCTTAGCAGTTCAGGCTCAGGCTGACTCCAGCCTGCCGTCCCCTGGCTGCTTTTGACAGTCCAGGGAGTTTTCTTTCACCCTTATTACTTTAGGCCAGCTGGCAACATGCACCTAGCATCAGCCTAAGTCAAATGCAGTTTGACTGCACTGCTAGGGAAAACACAGCAAGAATGAGAAGCTGTCTCGGATTTCTGTGTTACTCTTCTGGCAAGCCAATTGCATCCCAGGATGCTTCAAAAGCAGTGCTACCAGCAGGTCAAGAGAGCTGATTCTGCCCCTTTACTCAGCTCTGCTGAGACCCCCACCTGCAGTACTGCACCCACTTCTGGTGCCCCCAGCACAAGGAACTGTTAGAGCTGCTCTGGAGGAGGCCACAGAGATCAGAGGGCAGGAGAACCTCCCATAAAGGGAGAGGCTGGGAGAGTTGGGACTGTTCAGCCTCCTCCCTGCTCTAGGGAGGCCTTAGAGCAGTATTTCAGTAGCTGAAAGTTTGGAGTTCCTGTGCTGAAGCTGTGCAGGCAGCAGGATCTCCACAGCAGGATGTCCTTGGGCAACCTGTGCCAGTGTCTCACCAACCTGATACCGAAGCTTCCTTATCTGTATCGACTCTTCCTTTGAGGAGACCTTGGAGTGGCCTTCCAGGATCTGAATGGGGCTACAGGAGGGCTGGGGAGGGACTTCTGACAAGGGCTGGGAGTGCCAGGATGAGGGACAATGGCTTTGAGCTGGGAGAGGGGAGAGTGAGAGTGGAGATGAGGAAGAAATTCTTTTGAGTGAGGGTGGTATGACACTGGCACAGGCTGCCCAGGGAGGCTGTGGGTGTCCCTTCCCTGGAGGTGTTTGAAGTCAGGCTGGATGAGGCTTTGAGCAACCCTGGGCTAGTGAGAGGTGTCCCTGCATATGGCAGAGGGTTTGGAACTGGATGCTCTTGAAGGTCCCTTCCAACCCAAGCCATTCTATGAATCTATGATCCTATCATTCATGTTAGGTGTTATTTTAGGATGAAATTACTGATTTAAAACAAGCAAACAACAACAACCAAACAGACAACTCCCTCCCCCCTGGATATTCTGTATGGTGTTTGTCCAGCTGCCATCACCTGAC
Source organism: Tricholaema leucomelas (assembly GCA_013400475.1). NCBI lineage: Eukaryota > Metazoa > Chordata > Aves > Piciformes > Lybiidae > Tricholaema lacrymosa > Tricholaema leucomelas. Next base: position 93,569 of record WAAF01015674.1, on the reverse strand, counting down.
AGGGGGAAATAGGTCAGCAAAGGAAAGCATCAGTAACACAAGAGGAATCTCAAGAGGTTTCTTTTGCCTCCAAATCTCCCTGCCTGTGATTTTTTTTGCTTCCAATTAAACCACAGCAGCAGTAAATTTTGACACTGGGGGGGGGGAAAAATGAGTGATGGGTTGAGAACGTTAGACTTGTACAGGATTATCCTTCCCACAGAGGAAATGTGCAGGGCCTGGTTAATCTTTCAAGGTTTAAAAGTAGATAGGCAAGAGGTGAGGTTTGAAAGGGCTCTGGGCAACCTGATCCAGTAGAGGATGTTCCTGCTTACTGCAGAGAGGGTTGGACTGGATGAACGTGGAACTGTTGGAGCCAATCCAGAGGAGGCCACCAAGAATGCTCACAGGGCTGCAGCAGCTCTGCTCTGAGGACAGGCTGAGAGAGTTGGGGCTCCTCAGCCTGGAGAAGAGAAGGCTTGGAGGAGAACGTGGAGTAGCCTTCCAATATCTGAAGAGTACTCCAGGAGGACTGGGGAGAACTATTAATAAGGTCTTGTAATGACAGGATGAGGAGGAATGGGTTTGAAGTGGCAGAAGGGAGATGGAAACTGGATGTTAGGAAGAAGTTGGTTGNCAACCTGTTCTAGTGGGAGGTGTCCCTGCCTATGGCAGGGGATTGGACCTGGATGAGCTTTGAGGTCTTTTCTAACCTAAACCATTCCATGATTCTAACTTAGAGTTCCCTTCCAACTCAGACTATTCTCTGATTATTCTTTTTTCCTCTGTGAAAAGCAAGCAAACAGTCCCCACTATGTTGCACCACTAAAACAATGCTAACATGTAGTTATAAATGAATTTATTCTTAAATCATCTCCTTCAGAGACATGGTCACAGCCACTGAGAGTTGTTTTTTATGCTATTAAAGTATCTGGATAAGAAAAGCCTGGATGGGACACTTAGTGCCATGGTCTAGTTGATTGGATAAGGCTGGGTGCTAGGTTGGACTGGATGAGCTTGGAGGTCTCTTCCAACCTGAGTGATTCTAAGAGTCTATGTTAACTGAATGATATCTTCAGTGCCAGTCAGAAGTTTGGGTTGATTAATGACTCCTTTAACCAGTGCAATATCTTTCCATGCTTTTTGTTTTTAGAATCATACAATCATAGAATGGTTTAGGTTGGAAGGGACCTCAAGGATCATCCAGCTCCAACCCCCTGCCATAGGCAGGGACACCTCCCACTAGAGCAGGCTGCTCAAGGCCTCATCCAGCCTGGCCTTAAACACCTCCAGGGAGGAAGCATCCACAACCTCCCTGGGAAACCTGTGCCAGTGTCTCACCACCCTCACTGTAAAGAACTTCCTCCTAACATCCAGTCTAAATCTCCCCTCTGCCAGCTTAAACCCATTCCCCCTCGTCCTGACATTACCAGACCTTGTCAATAGTCCCTCCCCAGCCTTCCTGTAGGCTCCCTTCAGATACTGGAAAGCCACTCTAAGGTCTCCTCGAAGCCTTCTCTTCTCCAGGCTGCAGAGCCCCAACTCTCTCAGCCTGTCCTCATAGCAGAGCTGCTGCAGCCCTCTGAGCATCTTCGTGGCTCTCCTCTGGACTGGCTCCAGCAGTTCCATGTCCTTCTTGTGCTGGGGGCTCCAGAACTGCACACAGTACTCCAGGTGGGGTCTGAGGAGAGCAGAGTAAAGGGGGAGAATCCCCTCCCTTGCCCTGCTGCCCACACTGCTCTTGCTGCAGCCCAGCACAGGGTTGCTGTCTGGGCTGCATGTGCACACTGCAGGCTCATGTTGAGCTTTTCGTCAACCCAGACCCCCAGGTCCTTCTCCTCAGGGCTGCTCTCAGCCATTCACCACCCAGCCTGTATCTGTGCCTGGGATTGCACCGACCCAGGTGCAGGACCTTACACTTGGCCTTGTTAAACGTCATGAGGTTGGCCTGGGCCCACCTCTCCAGCCTGTCCAGGTCCCTCTGGATGGCATCCCTGCCCTCCAGCAAGTCAGCTGTGCCACACAGCTTGGTGTCATCTGCAAACTTGCTGAGGGTGCACTCAATTCCTCTGTCCATGTCACTGACAAAGATGTTACAGAGCACTGGTCCCAGCACTGACCCCTGAGGAACACCACTTGGCACCGGTCTCCAGGTGGACATTGTGCCCTTGATCACCACTCTCTGCATGCCACCATCCAGCCCATTCCTACAAAACTGACCCTAGAATCACAGAATCAGTCAGGGTTGGAAGGGAGCACAAGTACCAGCCAGCTCCAACCCCCCTACCGTGGGCAGGGACACCCTACCCTAGATCAGGCTGGCCACAGCCTCAGCCAGCCTGGATGTTTCCCTGTTTTTTGTAGGTCAGAGTTGTTTTTAGTGGTGTTTTTCTTGTTTTGTTTGTTTTTACTCTTATTTTTCAATATCTACAACCCTGAAGCATTCCTCCCAAGGTTATACAACTGCTAGAGACATCTGGACCTAATACTGCAATGTTCCCTGCTGCAGTCTGTGTGCGTGTGAATATTCCTCTGCCAGAGCATTTGATTCAAGCTCTCTTTAAAGGAAAGAACAACAAGTTCAGGGAGTTCTAATCTGTTGCAGTTGTTTCTCTTTTCACTCACAAACACACCTCAGACAGATCAAAATGAACCAACCTTGAAGCAATGCTGTTTTCCCTCGCTGGCTGAGCAGAACCCATGCAGAATGGCTTCATTTGCCCTAATTAGTGGCCTGGTTTTCCAGGGGAGGTTTTAATTAACGGCTGGCATTTCAGCAGCACCACAATGTGCAGGCAATTAGCACCTGGCCTACTTCTGGGTGATTCAAATGCTCTTGGAGAACAAAACGTGAGTTTTTTTTTTCCCTGAAGGTTTTACAGAGTGGTGACAGCGAACTGAGAAAGGGCAAAGAGAGGGACGTGGCCAGGCTGGATGGGTGGGCAGAGGGCAGCGGGATGAGATTGAACAAGGCCAAGGGCAGGGTTCTGCACTTTGGCCACAACAACCCCAAGCAGCACTACAGGCTGGGGACAGAGTGTCTGAGAGCAGCCAGGCAGAGAGGGAGCTGGGGGTGCTGGGAGAGAGGAGCTGAAGATGAGGTAGCAGTGCCCAGGTGGGCAGCAGAGCCAATGGCATCCTGGGCTGGCTCAGGAGCAGAGTGGCCAGCAGGACAAGGGAGGTTCTTCTGCCCCTGTGCTCAGCACTGCTCAGGTCACACCTTGAGTGCTGTGTCCAGTTCTGGGCTCCTTCATTCCAGAGAGATGTTGAGGTGCTGGAAGGTGTCCAGAGCAGGGCAGCAAGGCTGGGGAGGGGCCTGGAGCACAGCCCTGTGAGGAGAGGCTGAGGGAGCTGGAGGTGTGCAGCCTGCAGAAGAGGAGGCTCAGGGCAGACCTCATTGCTGTCTGCAGCTACCTGAAGGGAGGCTGTAGCCAGGTGGGGTTGGGCTCTTCTGCCAGGCAAGCAGCAACAGAACAAGGGGACACAGCCCCAAGCTGTGCCAGGGCAGGTCTAGGCTGGATGTTAGGAGGAAGTTGTTGTCAGAGAGAGTGATTGGCATTGGAATGGGCTGCCCAGGGAGGTGGTGGAGTGGCTGTGCCTGGAGGTGTTGAAGCCAAGCCTGGCTGGGGCACTTAGTGCCATGGTCTGGTTGGTTGGCCAGGGCTGGGTGCTAGGTTGGGCTGGATGAACTTAGAGGTCTCTTCCAACCTGCTTGATTCTGTGACTGTAAGCTGAACAGGGCCAGGGCTTCAAAGGGACCTTAGGGAGAAGTTTTTCAGCACAAGTAGCCTGACCCAGTGACTGACTGCCCTCTCAAAAGATGTTTGTGCATCAATTAGAGCTTTGCCCTGGGCCACACATTTCTAACCTGTTCCCTCTGCATCAAAAGGAGTGTGGCCAGCAGGGTGAGAGTGGTGATTCCTTCAGACTACTCTCCTCTGCTGAGACCTCATCTGGGGCACTGTGTCCAGCTCACAACACAAGAGAGACATGGAGCTGGTCCAGAGGGGACCATGAAGATGATCAGAGGGCTGGAGTACCTCTGCTATGAAGACAGGCTGGGAGGGTTGGGGCTGTACAGCCTGGAGCAGAGAAGGCTCCAGAGAGATCTTAGAGCAGCCTTCCAGTATCTGAAGGTGACCTGAATGGGAAGGCTGGGGAGGGGACTATTTAGAAGGACTTGGAGTGATAGGACAAGGGGAAATGGTTTGAAACTGGAGCAAGGGAGATTTAGCTTGGACATTAGGATGAAGTTCTTTAGTATGAGGGCAGTGGAACACTGGAACAGACTGCCAAAGGATGTGGTGGAAGCACAACCTTTGGAGACATTCAAGATCAGACTCGATGTGGCCCTGTGCAGCCTGATCTAGCTGGAGATGTCTTTGCTGACTGCAGAGGGGTTGGGCAAGATGGCCTTTAAGGGTCTCTTCACCCCCAACAACTCCATGACTCTATTCTATGATTCCATGGGGACAATCAAGTAATACCAATACAGTCAAGGCCATTTGGTAGCTGAGTGCTACTACACCAGGATGGCCTTCTTCCTAGGGATTTCTCCATCTTCCTTCCCCCTGTCTTTTGTGTCCCTGAGGCTGACCTGGGAACAAAATCAGGCTGGTTTGGTCCCTCAGCCCTGGAACCAAATGAAAAACTAATTGTTGTGCTAAAACAGTTTTTCCTACCAACCCCAGTGAGCTCATTCCCAGGAAGGAGGAGCAAATGTGGGTCCACCACCCCTCAGGGGAATCATAGAAACATAGAATGGTGTAGGTTGGAAGGGACCTCAAGGATCATCCAGCTCCAGCCCCCTGCCATAGGCAGGGACACCTCCCACTAGAGCAGGCTGCTCAAGGCCTCATCCAGCCTGGCCTTAAACACCTCCAGGGAGGAAGCATCCACAACCTCCCTGGGCAACCTGTGCCAGTGTCTCACCACCCTCACTGGAAAGAACTTCCTCCTAACATCCAGTCTAAATCTCCCCTCAGCAAGTTCAAACCCATTCCCCCTCGTCCTGACATTCCCAGACCTTGTCAATAGTCCCTCCCCAGCCTTCCTGTAGGCTCCCTTCAGATACTGCAAAGCCACTCTAAGGTCTCCTCGAAGCCTTCTCTTCTCCAGGCTGCAGAGCCCCAACTCTCTCAGCCTGTCCTCATAGCAGAGGTGCTCCAGCCCTCTGATCATCTTCGTGGCTCTCCTTTGGACCCGCTCCAGCAGTTCCATGTCCTTCTTGTATTGGGGGCTCCAGAACTGCACACAGTACTCCAGGTGGGGTCTGACGAGAGCAGAGTAAAGGGGGAGAATCACCTCCCTTGCCCTGCTGGCCACACTTCTCTTGATGCAGCCCAGCACTCGGTTGGCTGTCTGGGCTGCATGTGCACACTGCCGGCTCATGTTGAGCTTCTCGTCGACCCAGACCCCCAGGTCCTTCTCCTCAGGGCTGCTCTCAGCCATTCACCACCCAGCCTGTATCTGTGCCTGGGATTGCACCGACCCAGGTGCAGGACCTTACACTTGGCCTTGTTAAACGTCATGAGGTTGGCCTGGGCCCACCTCTCCAGCCTGTCCAGGTCCCTCTGGATGGCATCCCTGCCCTCCAGCAAGTCAGCTGTGCCACACAGCTTGGTGTCATCTGCAAACTTGCTGAGGGTGCACTCAATTCCTCTGTCCATATCACTGACAAAGATGTTACAGAGCACTGGTCCCAGCACTGACCCCTGAGGAACACCACTTGGCACCGGTCGCCAGGTGGACATTGTGCCCTTGATCACCACTCTCTGCATGCCACCATCCAGCCCATTCCTTACCCAGTGAGTGCTGCACCCATCCAGTCTGTGCTTTTCCAGTTTGGTGACCAGGATGTCATGTGGGACAGAGTCGAATGCCTTACTCAGGTCCAGGTAGACGACGTCAGTTGCCCTTCCCCTGTCCATTGTAGCTGTGACTACATCATAAAAAGCCACCAAATTTTGTCAGGCCTGATTTGCCCTTGGTGAAGCCATTGCTGGTTACCACCAGTCACCTCTGCCTGGTTTTCCATTTGCTTTTGCAGAGCCTTCAAGAGGATCTGCTCCATGATCTTGCTAGGCACAGCAGTGAGACTGACTGCTCTGTAGTTTCCAGGGTCATCCTTTTTCCCTTCCTTGATGCTGGGTGTTATGCTTGGGGAGATGAGCTGGCATGTAAAGCTGTACTGTAAGCTGAGCACTCTTGTGAAGTCACTTCTTAGCTTGTGTAGGGAGGTAAACTGCACATATTTGGGTGCTGTGTACATTTCCCACCAGAAAATGAATGTCTGCTCAAATGACAGTGCTGGCAAAGTGAAAGGTAGGAGCACATGGCAGGGGCTTGCTGGATCTGGACTGGCCTCCCAGTGGTGAGGACTTTGCAGAGCGTGAACCAACTGTTCAAACTGCTCTGGGTAGTGTGCAGGAGCTTAAGCAGCTCTAAATGTTTAAATGCATTGATAATTGCTGGGTCACTGTGAGCATGAGCAAACCCCAAGCTGTGGCCATACAGCTCTCTCCTACTGTCTGGCCTGATGACCTGGTGTAAGTTGCAGCAAAAGAGGTTCCACCTCAACACAAGGGGGAACGTCTTGACTGGAAGGGTCCCAGAGCACTGGCACAAGATCCCCAGGGAGATCTGGGGGAAAGTCTCCTCTGGAGACTTTCAAGGCCTGTCTGGATGTGTGCCTCTGTGATCTGTGTTAGTATTCTCCTGCTGCAGCAGGGGGGTTGAACTCGATGATCTCTTGGGTCCCTTCCAACCCCTAGCATCCTATAATCCTATGACTATTTTGCTCTGCTGTAACAAGTGAGACAGCTTTTCAGCATGGGGGTTGTGGGAGTTGGAGAGTTCCTAGGTCTCCCTTAAACAAAACCATAGGCTCCTGTCTCTCAGCATCCACAGAACACACTGCAGCCTGCAGCTCAGAGGACCTTCCCCAGAGAAATGAGCTGCTGGGCTTGGGCAGAATCAGAGAATCATAGAATCACAGAACCACAGAATGTCAGGGGCTGGAAGGGACCTTGAAAGATCATCTGGTCCAGCCCTCCTGCCAGAGCAGGATCACTTAGAGCAGATCACACAGGAACACATTCAGGCAGCTCTTGAATACCTCCAGAGAGGAAGACTCCACAGCCTCCCTGGGCAGCCTGTTCCAGTGCTCTGTCACCTTCACAGGGAAAAAATTCTTCCTCAGTTTCACATGGAACCTCCTGTGCCTCAGCTTCCACCCATTGCTCCTTGTGCTGTCGCTCAGCAGAGCCTGGTTCCAGCCTCCTGCCACTCACCCCTTACACATTTGTATACATTAATCAGCTCACCCCTTAGTCTCCTCCTCTCCAAGCTAAAAAGCCTCAGCTCCCTCAGCCTCTCCTCATGAGGAAGATGTTCAACTTCATTGACATTCAGGAGACATTCAGGCTGGCTGGGTGGCAATTCTCAAGCCATGCCACAGAAGCAAGTTTCTTTGCCTCCTATCATAGAATCATAAAGGTTGAAAAAGAAGTCTAAGATCATCGAGTCTAACTGGATTCTTCTTCCAGCCGCGTCTTGGTGCAGCCTGAGGTCCCCTCTGCTGGTTCTCATCAGTGCTGCAGGAGGAGATCACAGAACCACAGAATTGTTCTGGTTGGCAAAGCCCTCTAAGATCACCCAGTCCAACCATCAAACTAACACCACCGTGGCCACTAAACCATGTCCTAAAGTGCCACATCTACACATTCCTTGAACCCCTCCAGGGAGGGGAACTCCACCACCTCCCTGGGCAGCCTCTTCCAATCCCTGACCACTCTTGCAGCACAGAAATGTTCCCTTTTATCCAACCTAAACCTCCCTTGGTGCAACTTCAGGCCATTACCTTAAATGATGTGGGCAGAGAACAGAAAATCAATACATCATGGTAGGACAGGGATGGAGCTACCTGGGAAGAGCTAAGCCTTTCACAGGCACATCCAGGGAGCTGATATTTTGTGGGAAATAACCCCCAGTGCTGCATGCTGGTGGCTTTGACTGAGGAGGAGGATGGGCTGACAAACAAGTGTCTGATAAGGCATGCACAGTGACCATCCTCTCCCCAGCCTGCCCTTGCCTAGGCAACCCAAATTTAACTTGGCAGGCAGGGCTGCATTTGGAAAGCTGCAGCAGCTCAGGGGTATGTCAGATTGCTGCAGCAGGGACAGGAGGACAGCTGGGCTGGCAGTCTTGTTAGCTAACCTGAGAGAAACTGATCCTTCTCAGTCACAGCTGCCAGGCACCAATGGGATTGGGGAGCCTCCAGGGTTAGGCTGTGAGGAGAATCCAAATATCATCACAATAGACCCAGAAATTGAAATCTTAGGAAGAGATCAGAAGTTTAGAAGCAGAATGTAGCCATCTGCATCTTCTCCTTTGGTGGATTTACTCTTTGGAGTATGCAGTAGGACATCTACTCGGAGAAGGACGACAAAGCTGGAGAGGAGCCTGGAACACAAACCCTATGAGGACAGGCAGAGCAAGCTGGGGGTGTGCAGCCTGCAGAAGAGGAGGCTCAGGGCAGACCTCATTGCTGTCTGCAGCTACCTGAAGGGAGGCTGTAGCCAGGTGGGGTTGGGCTCTGCTGCCAGGCAAGCAGCAACAGAAGAAGGGGACACAGCCTGAAGTTGTGGCAGGGGAGGTCTAGGCTGGATGTGAGGAGGAAGTTGTTGGCAGAGAGAGTGATTGGCATTGGAATGGGCTGCCCAGGGAGGTGGTGGAGCCACCATCCCTGGAGGTGTTGAAGCCAAGCCTGGCTGGGGCACTTAGTGCCATGGTCTGGTTGGTTGGGCAGGGCTGGGTGCTAGGCTGGACCAGATGAGCTTGGAGCTCTCTTCCAACCTGGTTGATTCTATGATTCTATGATCTTGGATGAGGCCTTGAGCAACCCAGTCTAGTGGAGGGTGCCTCTGGTCCATGGCAGGGGGCTTGGAATTAGATGATCTTTAAGGTCCCTTCCAACCCAAACCCTCCTGTGGATCTATGAATCTTGCAGCCTGTCACACTTCCAGGCAGAGCTGATGCTATCTGCCTCCTAAAATTCCAGTTAAGGAACCCTTTATGAACTGGCTGTGGGGTTATGTGTTGGTTAGCATCCAACAATTCCTGAGATCTAAGCCTGTATCTGACATTGCTTTGTTCCATGGCTCTGGAAAGAGCTTGTAAAAATAGCACCAGGGAACTCTACATCTATTGGAATTCAATATTTCAGTCTGGCAGCCTTGGATCAGAGAGTGAAGCACTGCTCTGTCAGCCAGTGCACCCCCACTAGCTTCTGGGACAGGGACAGGGAATGAGAACATGCTCAAGAAATTCCCTTGCTGACCTGACACCCCCTAGGGCAGCACTGCAAGCAGAAAATGTTCTTGAAATCAGTGGAATTCTTTGCAGGACTGTGCCTTTTAAAACTTTTTCTTCCCCCCCTCCCAGCCTTTTTTCTCCCTCCTCTTTCTTACTGTACAGTCAAACATGCAGGGACACCCTGCTGGAAGTTACAACCCCAAATCACAGAACGGTAGGGGTCAGAAGGAATGTCTGGAGATCAGCTAGCCCACCCTCCCTGCTAAAGCAAGTTCTCCCACATCAGACTGCACAGGAATGTGTCCAGGTAGGACCTGAATCTCTCCACAACCTCTCTGGGCAGCCTGCTCCAGGGCTCCAGCACCTTCAAAATGAAGAAGTTTTCCCTTTATGTTTAAGTGAAACCTTCTGGGTTTGTGCCTGCTGCCCCTTGTCCTGCCACTGGGCACCACTGAGGAGCCCAGCCACAAGCTTTTGACCCCCAACCTTTAGCTATTATCACAGTCTCACAGTATCACCAAGGTTGGAAGAGACCTCACAGATCATCAAGTCCAACCCTTTACCACAGAGCTCAAGGCTAGACCATGGCACCAAGTGCCACGTCCAATCCTGCCTTGAACAGCTCCAGGGACGGCGACTCCACCACCTCCCTGGGCAGCCCATTCCAGTAGCCAATGACTCTCTCAGTGAAGAACTTTCTCCTCACCTCAAGCCTAAATTTCCCCTGGCGCAGCTTGAGGCTGTGTCCTCTTGTTCTGGTGCTGGCTGCCTGAGAGAAGAGAGCAACCTCCTCCTGGCTACAACCACCCCTCAGGTAGTTGTAGACAGCAATAAGGTCTGCCCTGAGCCTCCTCTTCTCCAGGCTAAACAATCCCAGCTCCCTCAGCCTCTCCTCGTAGGGCTGTGCTCGAGGCCTCTCCCCAGCCTCGTTGCCCTTCTCTGGACACGTTCAAGCATCTCAATGTCCCTCTTAAACTGGGGGGCCCAGAACTGGACACAGTACTCAAGGTGTGGTCTAACCAGTGCAGAGTACAGGGGCAGAATGACCTCCCTGCTCCTGCTGGCCACACCATTCCTGATGCAGGCCAGGATGCCATTGGCTCTCTTGGCCACCTGGGCACACTGCTGGCTCATGTTCAGGTGGGTATCAATCAGCACCCCCAGATCCCTCTCTGTTTGGCTGCTCTCAGCCACTCCGACCCCAGCCTGTAGCTCTGCATGGGGTTGTTGTGGCCAAAGTGCAGCCCCTGGCACTTGGAGCCATTGAATGCCATCCCCTTGGACTCTGCCCATCTGTCCAGGCGGTCAAGGTCCCGCTGCAGAGCCCTTCTGCCCTCCAGCCCAGCCACATCTGCCCCCAGCTTGGTGTCATCTGCAAACTTGCTGCTGACTGACTCCATGGCCTCATCCAGATCATCTATGAAGATGTTAAAGAGGATGGGGCCCAGCACTGATCCCTGAGGGACACCACTAGTGCCAGCTGCCAGCTGGATGTTGCACCATTCACCACCACTCTCTGGGCTCAGCCCTCCAGCCAGTTCCTCACCCAGCACAGAGTGTTGCCATCCATTGATCAGCATTGAGAAGTTTCCCCCTGTGTCTGCTCTTCTCCAGGCTGCACAGCCCCAGGTCTCTCAGCCTCTCCTTGTAAGAAGGATGCTTTGTCACCCTCAAAGGAAAGAAGTCTTTCCTCATTTTTAGGTGGAATTCCCTTGGCTCAATCTGTGCCCATTGCCCCTTGTCCTATCACTGGGCACCACTGCAAAGGGGTGCTAAGGGGTCTTTAGTGCCAGCTTTCCCAGAGCATCCCATTCATCTGCTCCTTGTCCTAGTCCTCGTTTACACTCTGAGTGATCCCTGTTCTAGCAGCATCCTACAGGACACAGCACAACAAAACCAGAAGAGAGGCAAACTGTGTTTTACGGAGCTGGGGGTCAGGTTTGTGCTGCTTTCGCTCCGTGCTGCTAGGTGGCAATATGCTACCTAGAAAACCACCATCTCCACACCACCACCGCACTCCTCTGCTTCAGACCCAGCTGGGACCCGCTGAGCATTGGCAAAAGGGGACAAGGTCTTCAAGCAGGACCTTCCATCAACGAGGTCTTCCAGAACCAAATGCAAGATGGAATCCTACCATAAAAATTCTCTCTTCTAGGAACCTAAGAGGAAAAATAAGAGGCAACCTCTCTGCTGCAGTATTTCTGCTGATCACAGACTCACAGGATGTTAGGGGTTGGAAGGGACCCAAAGAGATCATCCAGTCCAACCTCCCTGCCAGAGCAGGACCATACAATTCAGCACAGGTCACAGAGGAATGCATCCAGACAGGCCTGGAAAGGCTCCACAGAAGGAGACTCCACAGCCTCTCTGGGCAGCCTGTGCCAGGGCTCTGGGACCCTTCCAGTCAAGTTCCCCCTTGTGTTGAGCTGGAACCTCCTGTGCTGCAGCTTCCATCCATTGCTCCTTGTCCTGTCCCAGGGAGCAGTGAGCAGAGCCTGTCCCCTACTCCTGACCCCCAGCCCTCAGATAGTTACAGACATTTATCAAATCCCCTCTCAGTCTTCTCTTCTCCAGACTAAGCAGCCCCAGGACCCTCAGCCTCTCCTCATCAGGCAGTGCCCTCCAGTCCCCTCATCATCCTCGTATCCCTCTGCTAGACCCTCTCCAGCAGATCCCTGCCCCTCTTCAACTGGGGAGCCCAAAACTGAAAGCAGTACTCGAGATGAGGCCTCATCAGGGCAGAGTAGAGGGGGAGGAGAACCTCCCTTGATCTGCTGGACACACTCCTCCTAATACACCCCAGGATCCCATTGGCCCTCTTGGCCCCCAGGGCACATTGCTGTGCCATGGATGTTCTCCACCAGCACCCCCAGGTCCCTCTCCACAGGGCTGCTGTCCAGCAGTCACCTCCCAGCCTGTACTGGTGCAGTTTATTCTTCCTCCCCAGGTGCAGGACTCTGCACTTGTCCTTGTTGAACCTCATCTGGTTCCTCTGTGCCCAGCTCTGTGCCCAGGTCTCTCTGGATGGCAGCACAGCCTGCAGCTGTCTCAGCCAAGCCTCCCAGTTTGGTGCCATCAGCAAACTTGCTGAGCAGACTCTGTCTGTCTGCCCCCCCACCAATGTCACTGGTGAAGATGTTGAGCAGGACTGGAGCCAGCACTGTTCAACATACTGGGAGGATTTTCATGTGGGAAATGAATCCTTCTTTCTGGCACCTGGGAGCAGAGTATTTTATACTCTTCGGGATACAAATCTGAGTCTCTTTAGAGTGCAAAGATTTGGGTTAGGTTTGATTTGTGTGATTTTTTCCTCCCCAAATGTATGATTAATTGAAATCCTCTGCATGTTCAACCATAAAAGATTGGCATGATCTAGTTGATTGGATAGCCCTGGGTTCCAGGCTGGACTGGATGAGCTTGGAGGTCTCTTCCAACCTGCTTGTTTCTATGATTCTAGAATAGTTAATCAACCAGACCCAACTTCAGGACACTTGTGTTGACAAAAGGAGCTTTAATGAAGGTGGAGAAGATTTATTTGCAGAGACATCTCTCAGCCACACTACAAATACCTAAAACTGAATCATCTCATGTGTATTAACAAGGGCATAGTAACAAAGACTGGCTTGGATTTGCATTTTGCTTTGAACACAGAAAATGACTGGCACTCAAACAAGAGTTTATTTCCCTTCATCTGGATCATGGCATGTCAGCAACACCTTCTTCCAAGAGGAGATGCCAACAGTCAGGGGAAGGACAGAGAGGGCAAGGCTGCTATTGTATGCCAGCTGGAAATTTACACCAAATTACACCTCAAGGATTACTCCATTTTGAGGCAGAGATAGCCTGCAGCTAGCATGGCACTTTTGGCCCAGCAGCCAGAGCGTGGGTGCAGGTGAAATGGAAGCTGGAAAGGCAGTGGCCAGGATCACACCCACAGGAAAGGGCTCAGATTTGGGCTGGCAGGGAAAACAGAAATGTGTGAATATGTAGCAGAGGGCTGAAGCACCTCCCCTGTGGGGACAGGCTGGCAGAGATGGGGCTGGTCAGCCTGGAGAGGAAAAGGCTCTGAGGGGACCTTGGAGTGGCCTTCCAGTATCTGAAGGGGGCTACAGGAGGGCTGGGGAGGGACTATTGACAAGGTCTTGTAATGACAGGAGGAGGAGGAATGGGTTTAAACTGGCAGAGGGGAGATTTGAACTGGATGTTAGGAAGAAGTTGTTTGCAGTGAGGGTGGTGAGACACTGGCACCATAGAACAGCCTTCCAGTACCTGAAGAGTACTGGAGAGATGGAGAGAGACTTTTGACAAGGGTCTGTAGTGACAAGACAAGGGGCAGTGGCTTTGAGCTTGAAGAGGGGAGATTGAGACTGGAGTGAGGGTGATGAGACACCGGCACAGGTTGCCCAGGGAGGCTGTGGATGCTCCCTCCTTAGAGGTGTTCAAGACCAGGCTGGATGAGGCCTTGAGCATCCTGGTCTAGTGGAAGGTGTTGCTGCCCATGGCAGGGAGGTTGGAATCTCTAAGGTTCCTTTCAACTCAACCCATGCCATGGTTCTGTGGGGAGCCTGGGTCTCTCAGGCTGGCAGCACCAACAGAGCATGAAGGGCTCCTCTCTCTTAGCCCTGCTGTTAGCAGTGCATCACCTGGAAGGGCAAGCAGTGCAGGAGGTCAGAAAGCAGCTTCTTTACTCCAGGCTGAATCCTGCTGACAGCAATGTGCATCCTAACTTGAGTGACCTCAAGGTAGACAATGTCCTGGGATGGCAGGGAAATTAGCATCTTTAACTACACTGCCTTGGGGCAGAAATTCTGGGCTTGTTTTTTAGTGATGAAGTGCAGGGAACAAAAATAAGAATGACCTGCTTGTGTGGTATTTGGCAAGCCTGGGGCTAATAAGAATCTTCTGTGGCAAAAATGCTTGAATTCAGAGTGAGTTTTTGGTGCCAGGGATCATCCATAAGTGGATGTGGCATGGAGCAAAGGGCATTGCCTCCTCCGTGCTGCAACTCAGGCTGCCTGTCTGCTGGCCCCTCTCGCAGAATGGTGGGGAGTGACCTCCTGAGATCATCCAGTCCAACCTCCCTGCTAGAACAGGCTGCACAGAAACTTGTCCAGGTGAGTTTTAAACCTCTGCAGAGAAGGAGACTCCATAGCCTCTTTGGGCGGCCTGCTCCAGGGCTCTGACACCCTCAATGTAAAGTTTTCCCTTAAGCTCAAGTGAAAGCTCTTATATTCCAGCTTGCACCTCTAGCCTCTTGTCTTACCACTGGGCACCACTGAAAAGAGCCCAGCCCCATCCTCATCATAGAATTATAGAATCAACCAGGTTGGAAGAGACCTCCAAGTTCATCCACTGCAACCTAGCACCCAGCCCTGGCCAATCAACCAGACCATGGCACTAAGTGCCTCATCCAGGCTTTGCTTCAACACCTCCAGGCACAGTGACTCCACCACCTCCCTGGGCAGCCCATTCCAATGCCAATCACTCTCTCTGCCAACAGCTTCCACCCAACATCCAGCCTAGACCTCCCCTGGCACAACTTGAGGCTGTGTCCCCTTGTTCTGTTGCTGGTTGCCTGGCAGAAGAGCCCAACCCCACCTGGCTACAGCCTCCCTTCAGGGAGCTGCAGACAGCAATGAGCTCTGCCCTGAGCCTCCTCTTCTGCAGGCTGCACACCCCCAGCTCCCTCAGCCTCTCCTCACAGGGCTGTGCTCCAGGCCCCTCCCCAGCCTTGCTGCCCTTCTCTGGACACCTTCCAGCACCTCAACATCTCTCTGGAATTGAGGAGCCCAGAACTGGACACAGCACTCCAGGGGTGGCCTGAGCAGTGCTGAGCACAGGGGCAGAAGAACCTCCCTTGTCCTGCTGCCCACACTGCTCCTGAGCCAGCCCAGGATGCCATTGGCTCTGCTGCCCACCTGGGCACTGCTGCCTCCTCTGCAGCTCCTCTCTACTAGCATCCCCAGGTCCCTTTCTGCCTGGCTGCTCTCCAGCAGCCTGTAGCAGTGCTTGGGGTTGCATTCATAAGATCCCCTCTCTCAGACCACAGGATCACACAGACTGACAGGATGTCAGGGTTGGAAGAGACCCAAAGAGAGCATCCAGCCCAACTCCCCTGCCACAGCAGGACCACACAATCTAGCTCAGGTCACACAGGAACACATCCAGACAGGCCTTGGAAGGCTCCAGAGAAGGAGACTCTGCAACCCCTCTGGGGAGCCTGTTTCAGTGCTCTGGGACCTTTCCAGTCAAGAAGTTCCCCCTTGTGTTGAGCTGGAACCTCAGAGTGCTCTTTTCCACGCTAAGCAGCCCCAGGGCTCTGTGCTTCTCCTCATCAGGTGGATGCTCCACTGCCCTCAGCATCATTCCAACTCCCTTCAGCAGCTGCCTTTCCCTCCTGAACTGGGGAGCCCAAAGCTGGACACAACACTCTAGGTGAGGCCTCATCAGGGCAGAGGAGTGTTGGAAGAGAACCTCCTTTGACCTACTGTCCACACTCTTCCTAAGGCACCACAGGCGACCATTTGCCCGCGGCCAACTCCTTGTCCACCGGCACTCGCAGGTGGCAGGGGCTCATCGTCCCACCTCCGCCTCGCCCGGGGGCTGCCCAGCACACGCTGCTGCCCGCGGCCGAGCAGCGGCAAGCCTAGCGGGGAGGCCTCGGCCTCCTCCCGGCGCGGAGCAGGGCCCTGCGCTCCGGCCCGCTCCGTCGCGGCGCCGGTTCCCGGCGGGGCCGCTTTCCCCGCAGCACCACCCGCCCGCCGCTGCCGCATTGGCGCCGGGAAGGGCAGCAGTGGGGCCAGGTTAGTTGGCGGCCGCAGGCCTCCGCTGCCCTCTTCGCTAAGCATGGGGGCTGCGGCGCTCGCGGCTGCCTGACGGCGAGGAGCGGGGCTGCGGCGGCGGCTCGGGGCTGCTGCCGAGCCCTGCGGCTCTCGGCGGGCAGGAGCGGGGACGGGGTCTAGCCGGGGCTTCGGGCCGAGCAGCGGGCCCGGGCTCGGAGGCAGCTGCTGCAGCGGAGCGGGGTGGGATGCGCGGTGCGGGCCCGGCGCCGCCGGCTGCCTGGGGCAGAGGCCGGGAGGTGTCGGAGCGGCCAGCGGTGCTTGTGCCTGGAAAGGGCCTGCGCTGCGAGCTGCCATTGCTGGCCCAGCCCCATCCGGGAGACCTTGGGGTTTACTCTGGCTACAGCTGCCAGCCCCATGGAGTCCTTTCTTGCCGACTGATTTGAAGTAGTGGGTGTTTTTTTTCATAGGCCATGCCAGAAGCACTTGCCTCGGTAAGACAGAGGGCTACAGCCTGCTCGTTATGCTTGTTAGGACTTGGGCATTGCACAAGGTGAACAGCCAGAGAAGGAATGTCCCCCTGCTACCCTCTTAGTTCTTGCCTTCTTCCCAGTGTGATCCCATGCAGGATGCCATCACTTCCCAAAACTCGGGGTGTAGAGCCAAGGAGCCAGGTGCCACACTCCTGTCCAGCAATGGAACAAGGGGGCACAGCCTTAAGTTGTGCTGAGGAAGGTATAGGCCTGATATAAAGAGGAAGTTGTTGGCAGAGAGAGTGATTGGCATTGGAATGGGCTGCCCAGGGAGGTGGTGGAATGGGCTGTGCCTGGAGGTGTTGAAGCAAAGCCTGGATGAGGACTTAGTGCCATGGTCTGGTTGATTGGCCAGGGCTGGGTGCTAGGCTGGACTGGATGGTCCAAGAGCAGGGACGAGGCAAGAGCCCTACAAGGAATGGCTGAAGGTGCTCAGTCTGGAGAAGAGGAGGCTCAGGGCAGACCTCATTGCTGTCTACAACTACCTGAAGGGAGTTTGTATCCAGGTGGCTTTGCTCTCTCTTGCCAGGCACCCAGGGACAGAACAAGAGGACACAGCTTCAGGCTGCACCAGGGCAGGTTCAGGAAGAAGTTCTTCACAGCAAGGGAGATTGGCATTGGAATGGGCTGCCCAGGGAGGTGGTGGAGTCCCCATCTCTGGAGTTGTTTAAAAGAAGACTGGATGAGGCACTTAGTGCCATGGTTCAATTAGAAGGATTAGGTGATAGGTTGGACTGGATGATCTGGAAGGTCTTTTCCAACGTGGTTCATTCTGTGATTCAAACCTGCCCTTTATAATCCTAGATAATTACAAAAGCCTGTTTTTGAAGAAGGCACAAAGCTCTTAAAGTATCTTTACAGATACTTTCTCACTGGAGAAGACCTCACCTAATTTGGTCACAATGCAGGTACAGGGACAACATAACACTTGCAGAGTTCAGCAAGCTGGAGAGCCACAACTCTAAAAGGTGAGCTTGGGGCAGGCTGCTGTTGCACAGGGCAGGAGTTCCCTGCCTTCTGGAGAGATGTCACAGAGGAGGTGTCTTTTCCTTCTGGGGGAGGCAGAATTTAGCAGGGCTTTGTTTAGTTTCTGTCTTGGTGAATCATGTCTTGTCAGTGTGTTTTTTGCTGCCTTTGCCTTGGCATGCTTGAGATCTGCTTGCTTCTAGCTGCAGGAAAGCAAGCTGGAGAGGAGACTGCCCTCAGCTTGCTTCAGCTGGTAATTATTAGAGTGGGAAGAACCTGTCAGGTGAGGTGCTTAAGTTAACCCAGCCCACGCATCTCTGTGGGAAAGAAGAATGCCTGAGTGGGTGAGGTGGATGGAAGGCTCTGTAGCCTTTAGGTGGAGGGTGGTGACAAGCAGCTGGCAACAGGAGCCTCTTCACACGATGCTGTGGGGGAACCCTGCAGATCAGACCTGCCTCCTGCATCTTTTTTTCTGTCTAAAGACAGGATCCAGTGACTCCTCTTTACTATGAGACCTATGCACTTGTCATGATTTGCATCCAGGCTGCCCCCCTTTGATCTCACTGCTTCTGAATTCCTCCTCAATCCAGCAGTGGGATTTATTTTCTTGCCTTTTTTTCTTCCCCCCACCAGCTCACTGTCTCAGGTTCCAGTCACTTGGTGTTAATGAGTTTAAGTCATTCTCAACCTACTTTTTTTTTTGTGTGTGTGTACAGATGGACTTTTTTTCATTATTTGGTTGTATTTCTCCTTCACTCTCTGCTCTTTGCTCTGATTTCAAGTTACAGAGTCAGTTCTGCCAGCCATCAGCATTGGGTTTCCACTCACTTCCCATTCATGAGTCACTGGAGGAAGCCAGTGAAGCACCCACGGTTAAGGTCACTGCTCTTGAGTACAGTGACTGGTAAGACACACACAGAGGGCACAGAGGGTTCAACTGTGAATCGTATCATCATCATCATCATCTTGAAGGACATGGAACTGTTGGAACAAGTCCAGAGGAGGCCACAAAGATGATCAGAGGGCTGGAACATCTCCCCTTTAGGGATAGGCTGGGAGAGTTGAGCCCTCTAGGCTGAGCCCTCAGCCTAGAGAAGAGAGGACTCCAGGGAGACCTGAGAGCAGCCTTCCTGAACCTGAAGGGAGTTACAGGAGAGCTGGGGAGGGACTTTTTGTAAGGGCTTGTAGTGACAGGAGGAGTAGCAATGGCTTTGAGCTGGAAAAGGGGAGATTGAGAGTGGGGATGAGAAAGAAATTCTTTCCAGTCAGGGTGCTGAGACACTGGCACAGGTTGCCCAGGGAGGTTGTGGATGCTCTCTCCCTGCAGGTGTTCTAGGCCAGGCTGGACCTTGAGCAACCTTGGGCTAGTGGGAGGTGTCCCTGCCCATGGCAGGGAGGTTGGAACTAGATAGTCTTTAAAATCCTTTCCAACCCAAACCATTCTACAGCTCTGTTCACATCTTTCCTCCCTTTCTCCATGCCCTGTCTTTGCACTTCGGTGCTTGTCACTGAAGTGGCAGCTGCTGGAGGCCTTCATCTAGTCAAGATCCTCTGTGCTTGACTCATCAGCTGCACTTAATGCCTTTGGCAGTGTCACAGAAATGCTTTTCTAAATATTTGGAGGTTTTTTTTTGTTAGCTGATTTGAATTTTTTCTCCTCCCAGACCTTTCTTTGTGGATTTTGCATGTTGGATCCCTTTATTTCTGCTGTGCTTTATCTCAGGTTACCTCCACCCAAACCCAGCAACTCAGCTGGTTATTTTTGCAAGTGACTCTGCACATCACACCTGCTGCTTCTTGCCTCATGTGATGCACCAGAAGCAGATCACTCCAGCTTTTCCACCCATTTTCTTTCTTGCCTGACTTGTGTCAATAATTCAGGTGCTATCTTTTGAGCCAGAATTTTCTCTGCTTGTGTATTTTAACTTGCTGATTACTTCTGTCCAGCTGCTCTGTAGTGCAGTGTTTCTTGGTTTTGCATGCAGCTCAGATGCTTCTTTGGGCTCCCAGTGTCCACTTCTCTGGTTTGTTGTAGTTAGTTCACCTTTCCAGGTTGCTGCTACCTAACCAGTGCTCTGGGCAGCTATCTTCATACTGCAACTGGCAATGTTACTGGAAGCCAAGTCCTTAGTCCTGCACCTGGGTCACAACAACCCCATTCGGTGCTCTAGGCTTGGGGCAGAGTGGCTGGAAAGCTGCTTGGCAGAGAGGGATCTGGGGGTGCTGGTCAAAAGCCATCTGGGCTTGAGCTGCCCAGGTGGACAAAAAGGCCACCAGCATCCTGGCCTGGATCAGTAATAGTGTGACCAGCAGGAGCAGGGAAGGGATTGTGCCCCTGTACGGGGCACTGGTGAGGCCACACCTTGAATAATGGGGACAGTTTTGGGACCCTCACTCCAAGAGGGACATTGAGGTGCTGGAGCATTTCCAGAGAAGGGCAGTGAAGCTGGTGAAGGGTCTTGAACACAAGGAGCAGCTGAGGAAATAGGGTTGTTAAGTCTGGAGCAGAGGAGGCTGAGGGTAGAGCTCGTTGCTCTCTACGACTCCCTGAGAGGACATTGGGGTGAGGTGAGAATTAGCTGCCTCTTCCAAGTAGTGAGTGGTAGAATGAGAAGAAATGGCCTCAAGTTGCACCAGAGGAGGTTTAGGTTGATACTAGGAAGAATCTCTTTATCCATGGGGTCATTGGACACTAGAATAGGCTGCCCAGGGAGGAGAGGGAGTCACCATCTCTGGAAGTGTTCAGAAGATGTTTGATGAGGAGCTCAGGCAGATGCTCTAACAGTTGTGCACAGGCAGATGCTCTGCCCTGCTGAGACCCCACCTTGAGTACTGTGTTCAGTTTTGGGTTCCCCAGTTTAAGAGGATCAGGGATCTGCTTGAGAGAGTCCAGGCTACAAGGATGATTAGGGGACTGGAGCATCCTCTGATCCTGTGAGTTATGGTTGGACTCAATAAAGGCTGCTTAGTCTGGAGAAGACTGAGAGGGGATTGAATAAATGTCTATAAATACCTGAGGGCTGGGGATCAGGATCAGGGGGGACAGGCTCTGTTCACTTGCTCCTTGGGATAGGACAAGGAGCAGTGTATGGAAGCTGCAGCACAGGAGGTTCCAGCTCAACACAAGGGGAACTTCTTGAGCTGGAAGAAGCACTTCTTGAGCTGGAAGAAGCACAGGCTGCCCAGAGAGGTTGTGGAGTCTCCTTCTCTGGAGCCTTTCCAGGCCTGTCTGGATGTGTTCCTATGTGACCTGAGCTAGATTGTGTGGTCCTGCTCTGTCGGGGGGGTTGGACTCAATGATCTTTTTGGGTCACTTCCAATCCCTAACATCCTCTGATCCTGTGAGTTATGGTTGGACTCAATAACCTTAAAGGCTTTTCTAGCAAGGTGATTCTGTGACTCTAGGCTGCCATTTGCTGTAGAATAAAAAAACTTGCAACAGTAGTGATAAATTACAGTGACAAATACGAGCTGGGGCTTGTTAGTTACCCACAGAGTCTTCATAATTAGGCAGTACTGCTGCTGGTGTTATCCTCATTTTAATTTATTTCTTTTGATTATTAACATTTTGAGAGCTGCATTTTAACCAGAGGCTTTGGGCAGGTGCCCAATGCCTACACAGAAATGTGTATATTGCCTGTGAGTGTCTGCATGCAGACACATCCATTGCTGGTGGGTGTTGTTCCTTTGACACTCGAGTGCTGCCATTCCATTCCTGCTCATCTTAACCCACACTCTGCTAGCCCACAGAGTTACACAGTCAGTGCCAGATGGGATTTCAGCTCTTGTTTTGTGTAAGGGATACAGTAACTGTGGAATGAACTATTGATGTCCACATGAGAGGCTTATTGAATTGGTCAGGGTTAGAAGGGACCACAAGGATCAGCCAGTTCCAACCCCCCCTGCCATGGGCAGGGACACCCTACCCTAGATCAGGCTGGCCACAGCCTCATCCAGCCTGGCCTTAAACACCTCCAGGGATGGGACCTCAATTACCTCCCTGGGCAACCCATTCCAGCCTCTCATCACTCTCATGCTGTTGAGCTTCTTCCTAACATCCAATCTGAATCTCCCCACCTCCAGCTTTGCTCCATTCCCCCCAGTTCTGTCACTACCTGATAGCCTAAAAAGTCCCTCCCCAGCTTTTTTGTAGCCCCCTTCAGATCCTGTAAGGCCACAAGAAGGTCACCTGGGAGCCTCCTCTTCTCCAGCCTGCACAGCCCCAACTCTTTCAGTCTGTCCTCATAGCAGAGCTGCTGCAGCCCTCTGAGCATTGTCATGGCCCTTCTCTGGACACAGTCTCATCTCTTATCACCAGTGATAAGTGAAGCTGTAGCACTTAAAGGATCTGGCAGACTCTAACTGCCTGCAGCTTTGTTATTTCTGTCCTAGAATCATAGAGTTGTCAGGACTGGAAGAGACCTCAAGGTTTATCTAGCTCCAGCCTCCCTGCCATGGGCAAGGACTCCTCATACTAGATCAGGTTGCTCAGAGCCTCATCCAGGCTGGTCTTAAAAACTTCCAGGGATGAGGCTTCCACTACCTCCCTGGGCAACCTGTGCCAGTGTCTCACCACCCTCATGCTGAGGAACTTCTTTTTGAAACCCAATCTGACATTACTTCTTGTTTTAGTCCATTCCCCCCCAAATCCTATCACTACCTGACATCCTAAAAAGTCCCTCCCCAGGTTTCTTGTAGCCCCCTTCAGATACTGAAAGGTCACAATAAGGTCTCCTTGGAGCCTTCTCCTCTCCATACTGAACAGCCCCAACTCTCCTGACAGGTTGGATTTTTTCCGCTGTGCCTAAACTCTGCTGCAGAGGTTAATGGGAAGAGGATGTCTGAGATGTTAAAATCAGACTAAGATGGCACCATCAGTGTGCCCTCCTGGCCAAGAATGCCAGTGGTCTCCTGGGTGCATGAAGAAGAGTATGGCCAGCAGATCGAGAGAGGTTCTCTTCCCCCTGTACTCTGCCCTGGTGAGACCACATCTGGAGTATTAGTCCAGTTCTAGGCTTCACAGTTCAAAAGGGACAAGAAACTACTGGGGAGAGTCCATGAGAGGCTAAAAGGATGCTGAAGGGCCTGGCACATTTGTCTGATGAGGAAAGGCTGAGAGGCCTGGGGCTGGTTAGTCTGGAGAAGGCAGCTGAGAGGGGTTACAAATATCTGCAGAATGGGAGTCAAGAAGCAGGGGTCAGGCTCTTTGTAATGGTGTCCTGGACTAGGACAAGGAGCAATGGAGACAAATTGGAACCCAGGAAGTTCCACCTCAACAGAAGGAAAACCTGCTTTGGTGTGAGGGTGCTGGAGCTCTGAACAGCCTGCCCAGAGAGATTGTGGAGTCCTGGAGAATTTCAAAACCCATCTGGATGTGTTTTTGTGTGACCTGAGCTAGATCATATGGTCCTGTGCTTTGGCAGGGGAATTGGACTAGATGGTCTCCAGAGGTCCCTTCTAACCCCTACCATTCTGTGATTCTCTATCTAAATAGATGTAATTACACTAAACTGAAAGTCTGAACCTGTTTGCTGTAACAGACATTGCTTGGCTTGTCCTGCAACATTTTGTAGGTTACTGCAACCTCTTTTTCTTCCCCTGCTTTTGCTGACAGTAAAGCAGTAGGAAAAAAAATCAATCACAGCCATGCCATGCTCCATACTGATTGAAATTTTGGCTGTGTTTTGTCAGAGATCAGCATAGAATCATAGAATCAACCAGGTTAGAAGAGCCCTCCAAGATCATCCATCCCAACCTAGCACCTAGCCCTAACCAATCAACCAGACCATGGCACTAAGTGCCTCATCCAGACTTTGAACACCTCCAGGGATGGCTGTGGGAATGCAATGTGAGAAGAGTACTGGTTAGGCCCCACCTTGAGTACTGTGTCCAGTTCTGGGCCCCTCAATTTGAAACGGACATTGAGATGCTTGAATGTGTCCAGAGAAGGGCAACGAGGCTGGGGAGAGGCCTGGAGCACAGCCCTACGAGGAGAGGCTGAGGGAGCTGGGATTGGTTAGCCTGGAGAAGAGGAGGCTCAGGGCAGACCTTATTGCTGTCTACAGCTACCTGAGGGGTGGCTGTAGCCAGGAGGAGGTTGCTCTCTTCTCTNAAGTGAGTGCTGGCCTTGATAGCCAGGAGCTGCTGGCTAACTTATCTGAGAGAGGACAGATAAGTGGACACCTCGTTAGTGAGAAAAACAAGGCCTGGTGTATGTAAAAGACTGGGTTGTTCTTGCCTAATTATGCTAATGTGTAGGTGTGTGCTTTATGCAGTCAACCATGGCACTAAGTGCCTCATCCAGTCTTGCCTTGAACACCTCCAGGGATGGCGACTCCACCACCTCCCTGGGCAGCCCATTCCAATGCCAATCACTCTCTGTGCCAACAACTTCCTCCTAACATCCAGCCTAGACCTCCCCTGGCACAGCTTGTCACTGTGTCCCCTTGTTCTGTTGCGGGGTGCCTGGGGGAAGAGCCCAACCCCACCTGGATAGAGCCTCCTTTCAGGTAGCAGAACTCCTTTCAGGTAGCAAAACTCCTTTCAGATAGCAGAACTGCTTTCAGGTAGCAGAACTCCTTTCACATAGCAGAACTCCTCTCAGGTAGCAAAACTCCTCTCAGGTAGCAAAACTCCTCTCCGGTAGCAAAACTCCTTTTGGTTTGTACGAGCTGCAGCTTAACTCTCTTGCTTTTCCTAAGTGGTTCTCTTTCTCAGCCTCAGCTGTTAAAATAATCTTGTTTGGATTAAAAATACCAAAAAAAAAAAGAAAAAAATCACTGAGTACTGCCCAGTGCTGTAAGAGATTGTTTTAAAGCAGATAATTCAATGATAATACCTTGCCTGAGTCATTAATCATGAGTCATGAGCAGCAGGCAGCGATGTCCAATTTGTTTTCTAATCCTGCACTTGCTGATGCTCTTTATTACCATAGTGATAATATTAAAGAGCTGTTAATGCAGAGAACCACACAGCTGAAAATGACAGCCTTGGTTTAGTGTGGGGAGTGGGGGGAGGGAATAAAATTTCCATATTTTAAATCTGGTTTGCTCTGTACATAGATTTCAAACATATATATATTTATATTGGCATGAGAAATGTAGGTAGTACGAGAGCAATGGAATGAGAAGAGGCAACTAAGCTAGCAAAGGACCTTGAACACAAGTCTTGGGTGGAGTGAGGGAGGGTTTGGAAGATTAGTACAGAGCAAATGGTTGTAATGAGGAGAGGCTGAGGCACCTGGGGCTGTTGAGTCTGGAGGAGAGAAGACTGAGAGGGGACTGAATAAATGTTTCTAACTATCT
>WAAF01015674.1:29743-57478 GCA_013400475.1 Tricholaema leucomelas | reverse complement strand
TAGGCTGGATGTTAGGAGGAAGTTGTTGGCAGAGAGAGTGATTGGCATTGGAATGGGCTGCCCAGGGAGGTGGTGGAGTCGCTGTGCCTGGAGGTGTTGAAGCCAAGCCTGGCTGGGGCACTTAGTGCCATGGTCTGGTTGTTTGGCCAGGGCTGGGTGCTAGGTTGGACTGGATGAGCTTGGAGCTCTCTTCCAACCTGGTTGATTCTATTCTATTCTAACACCAAGGCAAAAGAGCATTAGTCAGTAAGCTGCATAGGGAGGACTTCCAAGCAGTTGGAGATGGGCTGGAAATGTTATCCTGTCTGGATTGAAAGCAGACTCTAAGCTCTTGCAGCAAAAAGAGGCAGTGGTACAGATTTCTCCTTCATGAAGGTGACTTTCTGCTTCCCTGCCTCCCCTAGCCTCACTGCAAACTATTAATCCTTTGCTTCCCCATCTAGTGCATGCTGTATTGGAGCTCACTTTCTGCCTGGGAGATTTCTTTCTACTCTAGGGACAGGATTAGAGCTGAAAATTTGATTATTCCACTAGACTCTGGCGAGCACCTTTCTTATTCAGATAAAATACTCTGACTAGTAGCCTTATTTTTCTTATCAGGCAGGTTTGAAGGCTGTGCTGGGCAGGACTCAAGTAACTATACATTTTTTTTTGCCAGGCTGTTTCCTCTGCAGGCATTTTTTTTCCCCCATCTGATCCACAGTAATCTACCACCTGAGAATATGAAGAACTGTTCTTGTATGCTGAGCTGTATCTGCATTTATCAAAGTGGCCTGCTCTGGCATTAATCTTTAATTACCATTTTGGATTTGGGTGTGAATTGAAACAGGCAGTTTGAATGCAGGAACTCTGCTGTGATGAAGGGAAAAATTACTTTCTCTAAATAGCTTTTTTTGGCGGCTTCATTCTAATGGTTGTAGTGTGGGAGCTGATTTAGTTCACTCTGGAGAAGAGAAGGCTCCAAGAAAACCTTACAGTGGCCTTCCAATACCTGAAGGAGGCTACAGGGTTGGTGAGGAGGGACTTTTGACAAGGGCTAGGAGTGACAGGATGAGGGACAATGGCTTTCAGCTGGAAGAGAGGAGATTGAGTCTGGAGATTAGGAAGAAGTTCTTCAGTATGAGAATAGAACAGAATAAAATAGAATCAAGCAGGTTGGAAGAGACCTCCAAGCTCATCCAGTCCAACCTAGCACCCAGCCCTAGACAATCAACCAGACCATGGCACTAAGTGCCTCATCCAGGCTTTGCTTCAACACCTCCAGGGACAGTGACTCCACCACCTCCCTGGGCAGCCCATTCCAATGCCAATCACTCTCTCTGCCAACAACTTCCTCCTAACATCCAGCCTAGACCTCCCCTGGCACAACTTGAGACTGTGTCCCCTTGTTCTGTTGCTGGTTGCCTGGCAGAAGAGCCCAACCCCACCTGGCTACAGCCTCCCTTCAGGTAGCTGCAGACAGCAATGAGGTCTGCCCTGAGCCTCCTCTTCTGCAGGCTGCACACCCCCAGCTCCCTCAGCCTCTCCTCACAGGGCTGTGCTCCAGGCCCCTCCCCAGCCTTGTTGCCCTTCTCTGGACACCTTCCAGCACCTCAACATCTCTCTTGAAGTGAGGAGCCCAGAACTGGACACAGCACTGAAGGTGTGGCCTGAGCAGTGCAGAACACAGGGGCAGAATAATCTCCCTCGTCCTCCTGGCCACACTGCTCCTGATGCAGGCCAGAGTGCCATTGGCTTCCTTGGCCACCTGGGCACACTGCTGGCTCCTCTTCAGCCTACTATCCACCAATAGGATCCCTTCAGGTATGGGAAGGCAGTGGTGAGACACTGGAATAGGTTGCCCAGAGTGGTTGTGGATGTGTTGAAGTCCAGGCTGGATAAGGCCTTCAGCAACCTGGGCTAGTGGGAGGTGTCCCTGCCTGTAGCAGGTGTGGGTTAAATCCAGATGATCTTTAAGGTCCCTTCCAACCCAAAGCATTCTGTGATTCTGTAAGTCCACATCTGCAAACTGCTACATTGGCTGTTTGTGTGGGCTTTGGGCTTAGCATAAAGGCAGACAGCATGGATTGTCCTTTAATTTGGGGTGGAAATGCTGCTGGTGGTCTTCAAGAGTGTAGGAGGTGGCTGCAGTGATAAGTGGCAGCCTCTTTATATATCAGCATGTGCTGATGTTTTCAAGCAGACCTCCATGTGATGAAACTGAGTCCTCTGGTTTCTGTGTAGCAATTGTCATAGGTTCACAGGATGGTTCAGGTTGGAAGGGACCTTTAAAGGTCATCTAGTCCAACCCCCTTGCAGTAAGCAGGGACATCTCCAAGGAGATCAAATTGTTCAGAGCCCCATCAAGCCTGATCTTAAATGTCTGCAGGGATGGAACTTCCACTACCTGTTCCAGTCTTCCACCACCCTTACAGTAAGGAGCTTCTTCCTGATGTCCAACCCAAGTCTACCCTGCTCTAGCTTCAAAGCATTTCCTCTTGTTCTAGTGCTACAAGCCCTTGTAAACAGTCCCTTTCCCAGCCCTCCTGCAGCCCCCTTCAAGTACTGGAAGGCTGCTCTAAGGCCTCCTTTGAGCCTTCTCTTCTCCAGGCTGAACAGGCCCAAATTTCTCATCCTGTCCCCATAGGGGAGGATTGAAAAGCTGTGGAGATGCAGTGCTGAGGGACATAGCTTGATGGTGACCTGGCAGTGTTCATCCCATTGTGCTTGTCACTGATGAGGCTGCACCTAGAATACTGGGTTCAGTTTTGGGTCCTTCACTGCTAGAAGAACATTGAGGGGCTGAAGAGGATCCAGAGAAGGGCAACAAAGCTGGTGAAGAGTCTGGAGAACAGACCTGGTGAGGAGCAGCTGAAGAAACTGAGGTTGTTTAGTCTGGGGAAGAGGAAGCTGACAGGGAGAGAAAAACCCCAGCTAGAGTAAAAGTAATGAATTCTCCTGTCTGCTTCGTCTGTGTCTTTAATTGCTCCCCATTAGGATTACTTAAGAGTTTCTCATTCCCTCTTTGTTGCAGGATGGGATGAATATGTGCATGTTTATGCAAAACACCTTAACCAGGCTGATGAGGTAATAACTTCTCTTTACCTTTCTTTCTGAAGTAGTTATTAGGATTGAAATATGGTTTGGCTAACTCTTTAACAAGATGTTTGAAGTTAAATACAGACATAAATAGTTTGAAGGATGCATGTTTAATTCCAGCCCTGATACTCACACCTCTTAGGTATTTATGGAGTTAAATTAGACCCTGAGATTTTGCAGCTATTAGATTAATAGCCACAAAGATGATCCAAGAGCTGGAGGACAGGCTGGAGGAGCTGGAGGTGTTCAGCCTGGAGAAGAGAAGACTCTGAGGGGAGCTTAGAGCTGCCTTCCAGGACCTGAAGGGATCCTGCAGGAAGGCTGCAGAGGGACTTTTTGTAGAGGTGTGGCACAACAGGACAAGGGGAAATGGTTTGAAGCTGAGGGAGAGCAGGGTTAGACTGGAGCTTAGAAAGTTCTTCAGTATGAGGGTGGTGAGACTCTGGAATAGGTTGCCCAGAGTGGTTAGGGATGGCCACTCCCTGGAGGTGTTCAAGGCCAGGCTGGATGAGGCCTTGAACAACTAAGTCTAGTTGAAAGGTCATAGTCATAGAATCAACCAGGTTGGAAGAGACCTCCAAGCTCATCCAGTCCAACCTAACACCCAGCTCTAGACAATCAACCAGACCATGGCACTAAGTGCCTCAGCCAGACTTGGCTTCAACACCTCCAGGCATGGCGACTCCACCGCCTCCCTGGGCAGCCCATTCCAATGCCAATCACTCTCTCTGACAACAACTTCCTCCTAACATCCAGCCTAGACCTGCCCTGGCACAGCTTGAGACTGTGTCCCCTTCTTCTGTTGCTGGTTGCCTGGCAGAAGAGCCCAACCCCAGCTGGCTACAGTCTCCTTTCAGGTAGCTGTAGCCATCAGTGAGGTCTGCCCTGAGCCTCCTCTTCTCAGGGACAGGTGTCCCTGCCCAAGGCAGAGAAGTTGGAACTAGACAATCTTTAAGGTCCCTCCCTGCCCAAACCATTCTGTGATTCTATGAAGTCCACATCTGAGAGCTGCTACCTTGGGTGTTTGTGTGGGCTGTGGGTGTAGCGTTCAGACAGCTGGCATGGAAATGATCTCTGAGGTCCCTTCCAACCCAACCCATGCCATAATTCTATGGCTTTCCAGAGACTGAAAGAGAAAAAAAACTTCTATAGACTTAATATGTGGAGGGCCAGGAGATACCTGGAGTTAAGGAAATGTAAGCATTCCAAGTGTCTGAAGCTCACTTGTGTAACTCAGTGGGGATTGGTAGCTCTTAAAAACAAGCAGGAGCAGCTTCTGCAGCCTACGCAGGTAACATTTATTCAATAGAGTTATTTCATCTTCCCACTTCTTAAAGGGCTGCATTCAGTTCTACCATCTGCTGCTTCTGGCAAACACTTTGCTCCCCTTTGCCTTTAGATTTAGCTTCCCTTAAGTAATACATTTCTTTAAAACCCATCTGTGATAGAGGTCTTTTTTCTGCCCAGAGCCCTTTGAAGAGAAATACTCATTTTCATTTTGTTCTTTCCCCACACCCAGTATCAGGAGCAGTGTGGCCAGCAGGACAAGGGAGGTTCTTCTGCCCCTGTACTCAGCACTGGACAGGCCACTCCTTGAATGCTGTGGCCAGCAGGACAAGGGAGGTTCTTCTGCTCCTGTACTCAGCACTGGTCAGGCCACACCTTGAGTGCTGTGTCCAGTTGTGGGCTCCTCAATTCAAGAGAGATGTTGAGGTGCTGGAAGGTGTCCAGAGCAGGGTGACAAGGATGGGGAGGGGCCTGGAGCACAGCCTTGTGAGGAGAGGCTGAGGGAGCTGGGGGTGTGCAGCCTGCAGAAGAGGAGGCTCAGGGCAGAGCTCATTGCTGTCTGCAGCTCCCTGAAGGGAGGCTGTAGCCAGGTGGGGTTGGGCTCTGCTGCCAGGCAAGCAGCAACAGAAGAGGGGGACACAGCCTCAAGTTGTGCCAGGGGAGGTCTAGGCTGGATGTTAGGAGGAAGTTGTTGTCAGAGAGAGTGATTGGCATTGGAATGGGCTGCCCAGGGAGGTGGTGCTGTTGCTGTGCCTGGAGGTGTTGAAGCAAAGCCTGGCTGAGGCACTCGGTGCCATGGTCTGGTTGATTGTCTAGGGCTGGGTGCTAGGTTGGGCTGGATGAGCTTGGAGGTCTCTTCCAACCTCCTTAATTCTGTGATTCTATGAACTTACTTTAGAGGGATGTGTCCCTACCCATGGCAGGGGGTTGGGATTAGATGATCTTCAAGGTCCCTTCCAACCCAAACTATTCTATGATTCCATGGGATCAGTCTTCCTCAGAGGGAGCTGAGGCTGGCTGTGGTCCTGAAGATGTCTGAAATGGGTCAGAGTGTAGCCATGGGCAACTTGGACCCCTATCTTGTGGTTCCCCATGGACCATAGGAAAAGCTTTGGAAGGGCAAGGGAGCTGGTCTGGAGAACAGGTCTGGTGAGGAGCAGCTAAGAGTGTTTAGTCTGGGGAAGAGGAGGCTGAGGGGAGACCTCATTGCTCTGTACAGCTCTCCAAAAGGTTTGAGCCAGGTGGGGGTTGGGCTCTTCTCCTTCAGGTCAAATGGTAGAACAAGAGGAAATGGCCTGAAATTGCACCAGGGGAGGCTTAGGTTGGAGATTAGGAAAACTTTTTGTGCTGCAAGAGTGGTCAGGGGTTGGAAGAGGCTGCCCAGGGGGTGGTGGAGTCACAGTGCCTGAAGGTGTTCAAGAAGTCTGTGGCCATGGAAGTTAGGGCCATTGTTTAATGGCCATGGTGGTGCTGGGTTGCTGGTAGGACTCAATGAGCTTGGAGGTCTTTTCCAACCCAAACAGTTGTATGGTTCTATGAAACTCTTGGTGCTTCTGTAAAGTAGAAGTAAAACTAACCCAAAGATTTGGGAGGTCTCTTCTGCATATGCTTTCCAAACTGCTGAATGAGTTCAGTGTCTCCTCATAGTAACAGATGAGGCAACTATCAGCATGCAAATTCTGGGACCAACTTCATTCCTTAAGCAACTTAGCTTCTCCTGACAGTCACTGGTCATTGCTATTCAGCTCACAGTGGCAGTGGGGAACGTGGCTCTCCCTCATCCTCTTCCATCCCTCTGCCCTTTGAATTACCTTGAGCATGATTAAATACCCTGAGTGTGGTTAAATGCAAACACCATCAGAGGTAACAGATTGTCGCCGTCCTCAGAGGATGGAGTTGTCCTCAAAACAAAGTTCTGTTGATGACTGAGATGGTATCACTCTGAGGAAACTGCTGAAGGTACCCTGCTAAATTTCATTGGCTTTAGATAAGCCTTAAAAGTCTTTGTCTCTCTTTCTGCTGCTTTCTGTGGTGTTCTGTCTTAGGGCTGAGGTTTGTGCCACTGCCCTGTCACGCTTTGTGGGCAGGCTTTTTGCTCTGAGCTCCAGCAGGTGTTTTCCACAGCACACAGTACCTGATCTTCCTTTACTTTGATTCCATTTCATATCTCTTCTTGCTATTTCATTTGGGGACCTAATTACAGAAGAAGTGGAATTGGTTTTGTGCTCCTTACCCACCAAGATGCGGTTATTGGAATGAATTGGAGCAGTCTTTTTCTCCAGTTCTACTGTTAAGAGGTGGTTTGATTGAATTCTTTTGTCATTTCTAAGAAGCAGCAAAAGAAAAAAAGTCCAAAGCCTGAATTTTGCTCACAAAACTCTCTTGTCTAGGCTGCCTTTGATCAGTGTTGCACTAGTCCAAGGGAAAGCTTTTGGAGGAGGAGCAGAACTTACTACAGCCTGTGACTTCAGGTAAGCTCAGCAACGTGGAGGAGCTGCCATGCTGGGTCAGTGGAGTAATGATCATAGAATCACACAATCAGCCAGGTTGGAAGGGACCCCCAAGCTCAGCCAGCCTAACCTAGCACCCAGCCCTGGCCAATCAACCAGACCATGGCACTAAGTGCCACAGCCAGGCTTGGCTTCAACAGCTTCAGGGATGGCAACTCCACCATCTATGAGATGTGGGAAGCATTTGAGGTACCATTTTTGCCAGGAGTCATGGCCCTGAATTTGTGGAATGGTTTAGGCTGGAAGGGACCTTAAAGCTCATCCAGTTCCAACCTCCCTGCCATGGGCAGGGACACCTTCCACCAGCCCAGGTCACTCAAGGCCTCATCCAACCTGACCTTGAACACCTCCAGGGAGGAAGCATCCACAGCCTCCTTGGGCAACCTCTGCCAGTGTCTCACCACCCTCACTGTAAAGAATTTCTTCCTAATCTCCTGTATCAGTCTCTCAAGGCCTCATCCAACCTGGCCTTGAACACCTCTAGGCAAGGAGCATCCACAACCTCCCTGGGCAACCTGTGCCAGTGTCTCGCCACGCTCATTCTAAAGAATTTCTTCCTAATCTCCAGTCTCAGTCTCTCCTCTCCCATCTCAAAACCATTGCCCCTTGTCCCATTACTCCTAAAAAGTCCCTCCCCAGTTTTTCTGTAGGTCCTTTCAGGCACTGGGAGGCTGCTCTAAGGTCTCCTTGGAGTCATCTTTCCTCCAAGGCAATTTGAACAGGGGTTTGTCAGCAGACTGTAGAGGGAAAACAATTGGAATTCCTGATAGTAGAGAGGAAGATTATTTACTGCCTGGTTATGCAGTTTGGATCACTGTGCAGCATAAGAGCAGTAAGAAGCTTTAGCATCCAACTGTGCTATGCACCAAATGGGTCTAACTTCTCACCCTTGGGTGTGAGGTAGGAGGATTGCAAAGTTCTGCATCCCCTTATGTCTCTTTATGTGGCTGACATAAGAACATGAACAAACTCAGCATCAGTTTGATATTTCATATTCTGGGTTCATTATTTGTGACACAACTTTGTGCTTTACAGTTTCTGTGATGAGAGTGTGAGGTACAGAGGGAAACAGTGAGGTTCTCTCCCTGGGTTTTGTTTTTTTTCCCATGCAGGTGCAGAGATTTGCCAGTGTGAGGTGAGAAGTGAAAACTGGAGGGCTTTCATGGAAGGGGCTGAATGCAAAACAGGAGCTAGAAGGAAGTAAGATCAGAAAATGTCACTCGGTGTCAAGAGTTGTTAATGTGCAAACAGCCTACAGGGGGAACAGGATGAGCACTGTGTGTAGTCTCTCTGAAAATGAGCAGTTTGCAGTGAAGTTTGTGTCTAAGAAATGGAAATGTGATCTTGAAGAGGGCCTTAGAGCCTGAGGTGGGAAAAGAATTGTCCAGAACCAGCTGAAAGTACTTAAGTGGAGTCCAGTGACAAGTGGAGTCCCTCCAGGATCAACACTGGGGTCAGTCTTGTTCAACATATTCAGGCAGTGGCATTGAGGAAGCCTCAGCAAGTTTGCCAATGACACCAAGCTGTGTGGTGTGGCTGAAAGGCTGGAGGGAAGGATCCATCCAGAGGGACCTGGACAGGCTGCAGAGCTGGGCCTAAGCCTATCTCATGAAGTTCAACAAGGCCAAATGCAAGCTCCTGCAGCTGGGTCGAGGCAGTCTCAAGCACTGATAGAGGCTGGGCAGTGCCTGGATTGAGAGCAGCCCTGAACAAAAGGCCTTAGGGGTGCTGGTGGATGAGAAGCTCAACCTGAGCCAGCAGTGTGCACTTGCAGCCCAGAGAGCAAGCAGAGCCTGGGCTGCAGCAAGAGCAGTGTGGGCAGCAGGGCCAGGGAGGAGATTCTGCCCCTCTGCACTGCTCTGCTGAGACCTCACCTGGAGTACTGTGCCCAGTTCTGGAGTCCCTGGGACAGGAAAGATCTGGAGGTGATGGAAGGTGTCCAGAGAAGGGCCACAAGGGTGATCAGAGGGCTGGAGCTGCTCTGCTGTGGGGGCAGGCTGAAAGAATTGGGGCTGTGCAGTCTGGAGAAGAGAAGGCTCTGAGAAGAACTTATTGTGGCCTTGCAGTGTGTGAAGGGGGCTACAGGATAGCTGGGGAGGGACTTTTTAGGCTGTCAGGTAGTGATAGAACTTGGGGGAATGGAGTTAAAAGTGGGTAGATTCAGGCTGGAAGAAGTTCTTCACCGTGAGGGTGGTGAGACACTGGCACAGGTTGCCCAGGGAGGTGGTGGAAGCCTCATCCCTGGAGGTGTTTAAGGCCAGGCTGGATGTGGCTCTGAACAACCTGATCTAGTGTGAGGTGTCCTTGCTCATGGCAGGGGAGTTGGAGCTGGATGATCCTTGAGGTCCCTTCCAGCCCTGACAATTCTGTGATTCTATGAGTTCAAAGTAATGCTGAGCAAAATAAACTGGAGGATTAGAGAATCATGGAGTCAGTTGGGTTGGAAAAGCCCTCTAAGATTGAGCCCAGCATAGCCATAGCCATTAAACCATGTCCCAGAGTGCCATGACTGTGTGTTTTCTGAACACCTCCTGGGATGAGGCTTCTCTGCCCACCTCCCTGGGTAGCCTCCTATTACACTGCTGTTCCAGGTGTTAGGGGCAAGCCTGGGATGGAGGAGGTGGTGTCTGCATTGTCTGAGCCACTCAGCAGCAATCCTCCTTTGCTCTGAAACTAGGTACAGCCAGATTCATAGAATGGTTTGGGTCAAAAGGGACCTTAAAGGTCATCCAGTTACAACCCTCCTGCTGTGGGCAGGGACACCTCCCACCAGCCCAGGTTGCTCAAGAGTTTATCCAACCTGGCCTTCAACACCTCCAGGCAGGGAGCATCCACAGCCTCCTTGGGCAACCTGTGCCAGTGTCTCACCACCCTCACTGTCAGAAATCCTATCTCCAGTCTCACTCTTCCCTCTCCCAGCTCAAAGCCATTGGCCCTCATCCTGTCACTCCCAGCCCTTGCCAAAAGTCCCTATGCAGCTTTCCAGTAGCCCCCTTCAGGCACTGGAAGGCTGCTCTGAGGTCTCCCTGAAGCCTTCTCTTCTCCAGCCTGAGCAGCCTCAACTCTCTCAGCCTGTGCCCACAGGAGAGGTGCTCCAGCCCTCTGATCACCTTTGTGGCATCCTCTGAACTTGCTTCAGCAGTTCCATGTCCTTGTGCTGAGGACACCAGAACTGGATGCATTGCTGGAGGTGATGTCTCACGAGAGCAGAGCAGAGGGGAGAGAATCATCTCCCTCAGAAAGCAGTTTTCTCTACACAACAGCTGGTGAATTGGGAGCCCAACTCAGACTGTGGCCTCTGAGTCCAGGCTGTGTTGTGAATGTCTGGTAAGAATCACAGAGCCATGCAAATTGGCAAAGCCCCTCAGGAGCACCAAGTCCAACCTAGAACCCTGCTCTGCAAGATTCACCTTAAACCATAGCCCTAAGCACCACATCCAAATGACCTCTAAGCACATCCAGGGTTGGTGACTCCACCAACTCCTTGGGCAGCTCATTCCAGACCCTGACCACTCTCTCCATGAAAAACTCTTTCCTAATGTCCAATCTAATCCTCCTCAGCCTCAGCTTGAGGCCATTCCTCCTTGTTCTGTCTCCAGTTCCCTGTGAGAAGAGCCCAGCAGCAACCTCTCCACAAGGTCCCTTCAGGTAGTTGTAGAGAGCAATGAGGTCTGCCCTAATGCAGACAGGGACTGTGTTTGACAGCTGCAATGCTGTCAGGAGACTGCACCAGGGACACTTTGTAGACTTTGCTGTGTCTGTGACTCTGCTGACAGAAAGTGAATCCTGTTATCACAGAATCATAGAGTGGTTTGAGTTAGAAGTGATCTCCAAAGCTCATCCAGTCCAACTCCCCTGCAGTCAGCAGGGACATCATCCTCTAGATCAGGTGGCTCAGAGCCTTGTTGAGTGTGACCTGGAGTATCTTTGGGGATGAGACCTCCACTACCTCCTTGGGCAGCCTGTTCCACTACCCTCATGGTGCAGAACTACTTCACAACATCCAGTCTAACTCTCCTCTAACTTCAAAGCATTGCCCTCATGCTATCACTGCAGGCCTTTGCAAACAGTCCCTCTGCAGCCTTCTTGTAGCCCCTTCAGCTACTGGAAGGCAGCCCTAAAGTCTCCCTGGAGCCTGCTCTTCTCCAGACTGAACAAGCCCAGCTCCTTCAGCCTGTCCTCATAGCAGAGCTGCTCCTGCCCTCCTCTGGACCCACCCATCAGATCCATGTCCTTCCTGTGTTGAGGGAAGGACAAACTCCTGTCCCTAACTAGGAGTTTAGGGACTGTGAACAGCATGAACTTGGCAGTCTTTGGGCTGTCTGAATTCCATGCTCTCTGCTTTCACTCCAGCCCTGTTGTTTGACATGCTGTGTAATTACAGTCATTGTGGAGTAACTCTTATTTGCATGAAGTGAGCAGCTGCAATCCCTCTGATGTGCTGCCATCATTTTCATCATGACTGCAGCTGTTGATCCATCTTCCATTACTTGCTAACACACCCATCCAGTGCAGCTAAATTACAGCAATTCAGGAGCAGCAAATGGGGCTTAATTAATAACAACAACAAGAGAGAGAAACATACTCTCTGCTGCTATTGCTCCTCAATTTGATAATGCTGGGGGA
The DNA here is from genome assembly GCA_013400475.1 of Tricholaema leucomelas. Classification (NCBI taxonomy): domain Eukaryota; kingdom Metazoa; phylum Chordata; class Aves; order Piciformes; family Lybiidae; genus Tricholaema lacrymosa; species Tricholaema leucomelas. The sequence goes on along the minus strand of WAAF01015674.1, from coordinate 45,977 downwards.
CAAAATCTGGATGTTGGGTTTTCTTTTTCCTTTGAGAACTATGAGTAGATGATAGTGGAACAGATTCTGTCCTGAGTCATCACTAGCAGGAACTTTTGACAAGGGCTGGGAGTGACAGGATGGGAGTGTGCAGCCTGCAGAAGAGGAGGCTCAGGGCAGAGCTCATTGCTGTCTACAGCTCCCTGAAGGGAGGCTGTAGCCAGGTGGGGTTGGGCTCTGCTGCCAGGCACCCAGCAACAGAACAAGGGGACACAGTCTCAAGTTGTGCCAGGGCAGGTCTAGGCTGGATGTTAGGAGGAAGTTGTTGGCAGAGAGAGTGATTGGCATTGGAATGGGCTGCCCAGGAAGGTGGTGGAGTCGCTGTGCCTGGAGGTGTTGAAGCAAAGCCTGGCTGGGGCACTTAGTGCCATGGTCTGGTTGATTGTCTAGGGCTGGGTGCTAGGTTGGACTGGATGAGCTTGGAGGTCTCTTCCAACCTCCTTGATTCTATAAGGACAATGGCTTCAAGGTGAAAGAGGGAGATTGAGGATGGAGGTTAGGAAGAAATTCTTAGGAGTGAGGGTGGTGAGACACTGGCACAAGTTGCTCAGGGGAGTTGTGAATGCTCCCTGCCTGGAGGTGTTCAAGGCCAGGCTGCATGAGGCTGTGTCCCCTTGTTCTGTTGCTGGGTGCCTGGCAGCAGAGCCCAACCCCACCTGGCTACAGCCTCCCTTCAGGGAGCTGCAGACAGCAATGAGCTCTGCCCTGAGCCTCCTCTTCTGCAGGCTGCACACCCCCAGCTCCCTCAGCCTCTCCTCACAGGGCTGTGCTCCAGGCCCCTCCCCAGCCTTGCTGCCCTTCTCTGGACACCTTCCAGCACCTCAACATCTCTCTTGAATTGAGGAGCCCAGAACTGGACACAGCACTCAAGGTGTGGCCTGAGCAGTGCTGAGCACGGGGCCAGAAGAACCTCCCTTGTCCTGCTGGCCACACTGCTCCTGAGCCAGCCCAGGATGCCATTGGCTCTGCTGCCCACCTGTGCACTGCTGCCTCATCTTCAGCCTACTATCCCCAAGGACCCCCAGGTCCCTTTCCTCCTGGCTGCTCTCAGCCACTCTGTCCCCAGCCTGTAGCACTGCTTGAGATTGTTGTGGCCAAAGTGTAGAGCCCTGCACTTGGCCTTGTTCAGTCTCATCCCATTGGCCTCTGCCCACCCATCCAGCCTGGCCAGGTCCCTCTGCAGGGCTCTCCTGACCTCCAACAGCTCCACAGCTGCTCCTAGGTTGGTGTCATCTACAAACTTACTGATGCTGGTCTCAGTCCCCTGGTCCAGATCATCACTAAAGATATTGAACAGGACTGTGCCCAGCACTGATCCCTGAGGGACACATGGGGGACACTGCTTTGCAGTGCGGTTGGACTCAGTGATCTCTGGAGGTTTCTTCCAACCTCTCCCACTCTCTGATTCTGAACACTGGCAGTCAGATTTGACTGAAATTTTCAGGGCTTAGACACCTTTTACCTCCAAGTGGTCCTTTCCTCATCAAATAATCTACTGAAATGTGCCTGAATCTCTTCTAATGGAGATTTTTACTTGAGTCTGTTGTTGGAAATGTTTGCTTGAACCAGATCCAAGAAGCTGTAGCTCCTATTTTGGCAGGCAGGGCTCATGTAACATTTGAGATCTCCAGCATGAGTAATTTTTATATCTTGAGCATTATTTTGGGGGTAACTCACTTGGTGCATGGAGACTTTTGCAGCCTGTAACCAACAGCTAAAAGCTTCTTTGTGGCTAAGACCCAAACCACCCTGAAAATAAACTGGGTGGTAACAGAGGTTGCAGCATGTCTGGAACCCACTGAATGAGGGCAAGAGAGAGAAAGTAAGAGATAGGAACTGGAAGAGGAGCAGAGTGTTGCTGAGGGCACTTAGCAGGGTAGAAGTCAACTGGTACCCCAGGAGTTGGAGAAACTGGCTGCTCCTGGCACTTTGCTGGGTTAAAATGTGGCTGATGGCCAAAAAGTGGTGGGGAATTGAGTTCAGTCCACTTGGTGGCCCAGTTACAAGTGGGCTCAGTGCTGGGACCACTTCTCTTTCACACCTTTACCAAAGTTCTGGACAAGGGGATTGAGGCAGCCTCAGGTAGTTCTCTGGGGGCTCCCAGCCAGCCCAGAGGAACAGCAACTCATGTTCAAGATAATGTATCTGTAGCTGGCTGTCTACTTTTGGATCTGATTTTGTCCCTGATCATTAGAGTTCCACAAAGTGCATTGGAAGATCTGACTGTAGGGCAGCAGAGGTAGGTGGTGAAGGCAATGTGTGCTAGGAAGAGCTGCTTGAGAGGGTCCAGCACAGAGCCACGAAGATGCTGAAGGGAATGGAACAGCTCTGTTTTAAGGAGAGCCTGAGGGAGCTGGGGCTGTGCTGCTGGGAGAAGAGGAGCCTGAGAGGTGACCTCATCAATGGTTATAAAGATGTGCAGGTGAGTGGCAGGAGGCTGCAGCCAGGCTCTGCTGGGTAATGCCCAATGACAGCACAAGGGGCAGTGGTGGAAGCTGAGGCAGAGGAAGTTTCATTTAAACATGAGGAGGGTTCTTTTCCATGTGGGGGTGACACTGGGACAGGCTGCCCAAGGGGGTCATGGAGTCTCCCTCTCTGGAATTCAAGACCTGCCTGGATGTGTTCCTGTGTGATCTGCTGTAGGTGACCCTGCTCTGGCAGAGGGACTGGACTGGCTGAGCTTTGGAGATCCCTTCCAGCCCCTGACATTCTGTGGTTCTGAGATATTTTTCTAGGCTACTTTGTGTGAAGCTTGATTCTTAGATGTTGCTGTGAGTGTGTGTGGGGGGAATGGATGCACTTAGAGTGTTACAGAATAATTCAGCAGCTCTAAATAAAATCCTATGGCATCTGAAAAGGGCTGGGAGAAAAGTGGTGGTGAACTGTCTTAGGCTGGCATCAAGCCTACTCCTTTGACACCAAGTTTCAGCCTGTGCCTAGAATGCTCTGTGCTAGGGAGGCTCAGCAGGGTGTTGGCTTTTTTCTTTTGGGGTTTTGGGTATCATTCATTTCATCTAAACTTGAAGTGGACAAGGTATGGAGCAGATGATCCTCAGGGTCCCTTCCAGCCTGGTGTTCTGGGATTGTGTGTCTGGGTTTGTCCTTTTTGATCTGAGCACTGTGCTAGGGAGGCTCAGCAGGGTGTTGGCTTTTTTCTTTTGGGGTTTTGGGTATCATTCATTTCATCTAAACTTGAAGTGGACAAGGTATGGAGCAGATGATCCTCAGGGTCCCTTCCAGCCTGGTGTTCTGGGATTGTGTGTCTGGGTTTGTCCTTTTTGATCTGAGCACTGTGCTGGGGAGGCTCAGCAGGGTGTTGGCTTTTTTTCTTTTGGGGTTTTGGATATCATTTCTTTCATCTAAACCTCAAGTGGAGAAGGTATGGAGCAGATGACCCTCAGGATCCCTTCCAACCTGGTGTTCTGGGATTCAGTGTGTGTCTGGGTTTGTCCTTTTTGCTCTCTGAAAGGATTTGAGAGGGGCTGGTTTTTCTTATTCAAACAGTAGGACCTGCTTCTTTGGAGGGCATCCCTGTAGTAAAGGTCACAGATTAAAGCTGATCAAGAAGCAGGATCACTGATGTGTACAGGCTTCTCTTGTTTCAGAGCACTCCAAATTCCTTTCTTCTCCCCCCTCTCCTGAGGGTTTGAGTGGGGAGGAGAAGGAGCTGCCTTTCTGCACAGGTACTGACCCATGTGGGAGCCCCTGCTGGAGCGGGGCTGGTGCTCGGCTGGGTTTTCCTGCCCAGGATAACAGGGCAAATGGACCCTTCAACTAGAAAAGCATCAATAGAGCAAGGGAGAAGGCATGAGGGAGTTCCCATCTTGAAAGGATTCCTGCCTGGATAGAGCTCCCAACAGGACAGAGCTGCCGTTTCGGACCGTCCCTGCTTGTGCATGGCTCCTACCTTTCTGCACGGCTCTTGGGTTCACACTGTCACTGCCTTCGGGTGGTTCTCCTCACTTTGCACCATCCTGTGCAAGCTTGGCAAGTCCTGGGGTCCTTTGAGAGAGCTGCTGGCAGCACCCAGAGCTGGCTACCCTCAGACCATATCACAGCCAACTTGCTGGCTGCCATTCGGCCTTGGGAGACCCCAGCAGTGTGGCTCTCCTTGGCTGCTGTGAAGGGAGCATCGCTTCCATCAACCCCTGTCTCGTGGCAGCTGTGGCCAGAGACAGTGCTGAGTTTGGCTGTTTGCCTTGGGCTTCTCCAGAGAAGGGCAGCAAAGCTGGTGAGAGGCCTGGAACACAAACCCTGTGAGGATAGGCTGAGGGAGCTGGGGGTGTGCAGCCTGGAGGAGGCTCAGGGGTGACCTCATTGCTCTCTGCAACTACCTGAAAGGAGGCTGTAGCCAGGTGGGGTTGGGCTCTGCTGCCAGGCAAGCAGCAACAGAACGAGGGGACACAGCCTCAAGTTGTGCCAGGGAAGGTCTAGGCTGGATGTCAGGAGGAAGTTCTTCACAGAGAGAGTGATTGGCATTGGAATGGGCTGCCCAGGGAGGTGGTGGAGTCACTGTCCCTGGAGATGTTGAAGCAAAGCCTGGCTGGGGCACTTAGTGCCATGGTCTGGTTGACTGGATAGGGCTGGGTGCTAGGTTGGACTGGCTGAGCTTGGAGGTCTCTTCCAACCTGGTCAATTCTATGATTCTATCATTTTATCTCCATTTTTGTGTTCCTTAGTGGTCACCTGTCAGGTGAGGATCTGTGACCCAAGGATTTTCAGAAGGAGCAGATCTGTGGTGGGTTGTTTTATCATCTCAATCCCAAGCAATGCAGGACAAAACTTGATCAGGTTTACAGATTTTTTTCACGTTGGAAGCCTCACTTCATCTTGCCCCAACTCTGAAGCAGCAATTGCTGCAGTGTCTAATGGTTTTATTCTGTAAGGCAGAGACATGAGAAACTCTCCATGAGAGAGAGCAGAGAGGGAAGAGGAGCAGGAGGAATTCATACCAGCAAACTGTGTGGGCAAGCATGGAACAGCTGGGGCTGGCTGATACTCACTGCCTTGCTGCACTTCAAAAAGCTGCTGAGTGTAATTAGCAAGGAGTTATTGGTTACATATTTAATTGGGGCTGTTTGATCCTTCAAAACCTATCCAATTAACCCAATTAATTGAATGCTAAGTGGCATTGAAACAGGCTGCCCAGGGCAGTGTGGAGTCACCATCCCTAGAGGTGTTCAAGAGTGGATGAGGCACTTAGTGCCATGGTCTGGTTGATTGGATAGGGCTGGGTGGGCCAAGAGCAGGGAGGAGGCAAGAGCCTTGTAAGGAGTGGCTGAAGGTGTTCAGTCTGGAGAAGAGGAGGCTCAGGGCAGACCTCATTGCTGTCTACAGCTACCTGAAGGGAGGTTGTAGCCAGGTGGCACTTTGGGATGTGGTCTGGTGGTCATGGAGGTGCTGAGTAGAAGGTTGGACTTCATAGAGGTCTTTTCCAACCTCAATGATTCTATGATTCCCTAAGTTATGGCTGACCCTTCTCAAGATCACAGGCTCACAGGATGTCAGGGGTTGGAAGGGACCCAAAGACATCATCGAGTCAACCTCCCTGCCAGAGCAGGACAATCCTATCTGACACAGATCACAGAGGAACACATCCAGACAGGCCTTGAAAGGCTCCAGAGGAGACCCCACAACCTCCCTGGGGCTCCAGGAGGGCTGGGGAGGGACTATTGACAAAGTAATGACAGGATGAGGAGGAATGGGTTTGAACTGGCAGAGGGGAGATGTTAGGAAGAAGCTTATTGCAGTGAGGGTGGTGAGACACTGGCACAGGTTGCCCAGGGAGGTTGTGGAGCACAGAAGCACAGAATGAACCAAAGAACTTCTTCCTATCATCCAGTTTCGATCTCCCCTCTGCCAGTTCAAACCCATTCCTCCTCCTCCTGTCATTACCAGACCTTGTCAATAGTCCCTCCCCAGCCTCCCTGTAGCTCCCTTCAGATCCTGGAAGGCCACTCCAAGGTCTCCTGGAAGCCTTCTCTTCTCCAGGCTGCAGAGCCCCAACTCTCTCAGCCTGTCCTCAGAGCAGAGCTGCTGCAGCCCTCTGAGCATCTTCGTGGCTCTCCTCTGGACTGGCTCCAGCAGTTCCATGTCCTTCTTGTGCTGGGGGCTCCAGAACTGCACACAGTACTGCAGGTGGGGTCTGAGGAGAGCAGAGCCAAGGGGCAGAATCCCCTCCCTTGCCCTGCTGCCCACACTGCTCTTGCTGCAGCCCAGCACAGGGTTGCTGTCTGGGCTGCACTCACACTGCAGGCTCTTGTTGAGCTTTGCATCAGCCCAGACCCTCAGGTCCTTTTCCTCAGGGCCACAGCTGGAGTACTGTGTTCTGTTCTGGGCCCCCAAGTCCAAGAAGGACATAGAACTGCTTGAGGGTGTCCAGCACAGAGCCACAAAGATGATGAAGGGAATGGAACATCTCTGCTACGAGGAGAGTCTGAGGGAGCTGGGGCTGAGCTGCTGGGTGAGGAGGAGACTGAGAGGTGACCTCAGCAATGGTTACAAAGATGTGCAGGTGAGTGGCAGAGGTTGGTGCCAGGCTCTGCTGGGTGATGCCCTATGCCAGCACCAGGGGCAATGGTGGAAGCTGAGGCAGAGGAAGATTCATTTAAACATGAGGAGGAATTTTTTCCCTGTGAGGGTGACAGAGCCCTGGCACAGGCTGCCCAGGGGGGTTGTGGAGTCTCCCTCTCTGGAGACATTCAAGACCTACGTGGATGTGTTCCTGTGTGATCTGCTGTAGGTGACCCTGCTCTGGCAGGGGTTGGACTGGCTGAGCTTTGGAGGTCCCTTCCAGCCCCTGACATTCTGTGGTTCTAAGATTCTGGGGGGGGATCTTCCTATGATCCCAGGCCTGAGCTTTGGGGTGGTTTGAGAGCAGGAAGCTGAAACATGAGTAGAGGAGATCCAAAGAAGGGCAGCAAAGCTGGTGAAGGCTGTGGAGAACAGGGCTGGTGAGGAGTCCTGAGGGTCCAGCTGGGGTTCCTTGGGTTGTTTAGTCGGGACAAGAGGAGCCTGAGGGGAGACCTCATTGCTCTCTACAGCTCCCTGAAAGGAGGATGGAGCCAGGTGGAGGTTGGGCTCTTCAGGTGATAGAATGAGAGGAAATGGCCTGAAATTGTGCCAGGGGAGGGTTAGGTTGGAAATAAGAAGAAACTAAAAGGGTTTTCAGACTGGAACAGGCTGCCCAGGGAGGTGCTGGAGTCACCATCCCCGGGGCTGTTTAGGAGTGGATGCAATGTTGAGAATGGTTTAGCCAAGGACTTGTCAGTGTCAGGCTAAGGATTGGACTCGTGGTTCTGTGATGCTGGGAGATAAAAGTCAAGTCCTGCAGTTCTGGCTGCCCTCTCACTATACCTGCAGCTGAGAAGCAAGTGCTGCCTCCCCCCATGCTGTGCCAGTCCTGTGCCAGCTCCAAGGAGAAGACTGGAAGTCAGGAACTGTGTCCTTATGTGACACCTGGAGCCAAGCAGGGATGGGAACAAAATCCAGGTCACTGCAACACGTTCAGTGTGTTAGGCAGCCTTATTTTAGCATCATGGCTTGCAGAGGCACAAGCATAGGATCACAGCAGGGTTGGAAGGGACCTCCAGAGATCATCAAGTCCAACTCCCCCCCTGCCAAAGCAGGGTCACCTAGGGCAGGGATAATGGTAGAAGCTTTTACAGTGCATAAAGCAGAGGATGGTATTTGCCCATCCCTAGCAGGTTTCCTTAGTGCCTTTGCCTCATCAGAATGCTGAGCATCATTCAAACCCTGAAGTCCAGGAGGTGGTAAGGTAAGGGCCAGCACAAACCTTCTGTGCTCTTAATTCTGCCCTAGGGCCTGATTACCTGTAGCTGTTGGAGCACTTCAGTGATGTGAGGACTGTGAAGAGCAAACCTGAGCAGCTAGGGTTTGGGGTTGCATTTCCAGCTCTCAGTGTATATGCTCCAGCTGCCAGCAGCTGGGAACTACTTCAGCAAAGGGAAGCAGAGCAGCAAGTGAGCTCTGAGGAAGCGTTTTCTTCCTCTCCTCTTCCTCTTCTTCTCTGAGGAAGAAAATGGAGCTTTTAGAGGGTTGGATTTGTTAGGTTACACAGGCTCATAGGATGTCAAGGGTTGGAATGGACCCAAAAAGCTCATCCAGTCCAACCCTCCTGCCACAGCAGGACCATGTAATTTAGCTCAGGTCACACAGGAACACATCCAGACAGGCCTTGAAAGGCTCCACAGAAGGAGACTCCACAACCTCTCTGGGCAGCCTGTGCCAGGGCTCTGAGACCCTCATAGTAAAAATGTTCCCCCTCGTGTTGAGCAGGAACCTCCTGTGCTGCAGCTTCCATCCATTGCTCCTTGTCCTATCCCAGGGAGCAGTGAGCAGAGCCTGTCCCCCCCCTCCTGACCCCCAGACCTCAGATAGTTATAGACATTGATTAAATCCCCTCTCAGTCTTCTCTTCTCCAGACTAACATCCCCAGATCCCTCAGCCTCTCCTCATCAGGCAGTGCTCCACTCCCCTCATCATCCTCATAGCCCTCCCTTGGACTCCCTCCAGCAGATCCCTGTCCCTCCTAAACTGGGGAGCCCAAAACTGAAGGCAGTACTCAAGATGAGGTCTCACCAGGGCAGAGTAGAGGGGGGGGGAGGCAAAGGCTTTCTTCTCAGGTGCCTGGCTGGCCATGGGATGTAGTGTGACAGATGGTATTTTGTGGGCACCACAAGGTGTCATGGAGGGAAGGAATCCTCTGATCAGGGCTGGAGGGTTTGTAACATTTAGAAGATGGAAGACTACTTTAAAATGTCCAGCAGGAACATTTGCTGCAGCCTTGGTTGGCTGTAGAGTCATAGAATCATAGAGTGGATTGGGTTGGAAGGCACCTTAAAGATCATCCACTTCCAAGCCCCTGCCATGGGCAGGGACACCTCCCACCAGCTCAGGTCACTCAAAGCCTCATCCAACCTGGCCTTGAGCACCTCCAGGGAAGAGGCAATCACAGCCTCCCTGGGCAACCCTGTGCCAGTGCCTCAGCACCCTCACTGGAAAGAGTTTCTTCCTAATAGATGACTTAACTCAGCAGTGAGTGGATGTCACCCATGCTGGCTGTGTTTTACTCCTAGGGCTTTAGCAGTGCTGGTAACATGGAAAGTTCTGGTAACAGTGCTGGGGAGAGACTATTGACAAGGTCTTGTAGGGACAGGATGAGGAGGAATGGGTTTAGAATGGCAGGGGGGAGATTGAAACTGAATGTTAGGAAGAAGTTGTTTGCAGTGAGGGTGGTGAGACACTGGCACAGGTTGAGGGTGGTGAGACACTGGCACAGGTTGAGGGTGGTGAGACACTGGCACAGGTTGCCCAGGGAGGTTGTGGAGCACAGAAGCACAGAATGTGATCAAAGATCACATTCTGTGCTTCTGTGCTCCACAACCTCCCTGGAGGTGTTCAGCACCAGGCTGGATGAAGCAACCTGTTCTAGTGGGAGATATCCCTGCCTATGGCAGGGAGTTGGAACTGGCTAAGCTTTGAGGTCTCTTCCAACCTAAACCATTCTCTGATTCTCTGATTCTATGGACTGGAATGTTCTTGAAGAAGGTTTCAGCTGCACTCTGGTTCTTATACTACTTTAACCTCTTCTTTCCAATTGAAGTGATGAACATTTGCAATTCATTAATAGTAACTGAACAATTTTTAGTACCTGCAGGGAGTTGTTTGGGTTGGAAAAGATCTCCAAGATCATTGAGTCCAACCAGCAACCCAACTCCACCATGGCCACTAAACCATGGCCCAAAGTGCCATGGCCACAGGTTTCTGGAGCACCTCCAGGCATGGGGACTCCACTACCTCCCTGGGCAGCCTCTGCCAATCCCTGACCACTCTTGCAGCAAAGATATTTTTCCTCATCTCCAACCTAACCCTCCTCTGGCACAATTTCAGGCCAGTTCCTCTCCTTCTATCATGTATTACTAGGAAGAAGAGCCCAACCCCACCTGGCTCAAACCTCCTTTCAGAGAGCTGTAGAGAGCAATGAGGTCTCCCTTCAGCCTCTTCTTCTCCAGGGTGACCATCCCCAGTTCCCTCAGCTGCTCCTCCCCAGCCCTGCTCTCTAGACCCTTCACCAGCTTGGTTGCCCTCCTTGTCTCAGCACCTTCTGTGGAGTTTGGGAGTCTCAAATTCAACAAAGTTGGGAGTTTCAGATTCAGCAAACCCAACATTGTCTTGCTGAACTCTCTTATGAGACCTGCTGCAGACTTGTGTGGCAGCAGAGGCCTGGCTCTGTGTGCCCACTTCTGGTTTTGGAGCTCCACATGGCTGAGCACAGCTGGAATGAAGCCCTTGGTAATGTTTTCACTGTTGCTTTCCCAGGGGACTCTGCTGTCAGCACACTGCTGTGGAAGCTGAGCCAGCTGCTCTAAGGTCTCCCTGCAAGCTTCACTTCTCCAGGCTGGACAGCCTCAACTCTCTCAGCCTGTCCCCACCAGGGAGGTGCTCCAGCCCCCTGATCATCTTTGTGGCCTCCTCTAGACCGACCAGGATGGGTTTGGGGCTGTGCCCCGGAGAACAGCTCCACAGAGAATCATTGGAATCATAGAATCAATGAGGTTGGAAGAGACTTCCAAGCTCATCCAGCCCAACCTAGCACCCAGCCCTAGACAATTAACCAGACCATGGCACTAAGTGCCTCAGCCAGGCTTGGCTTCAACACTTCCAGAGACAGCAACTCCACCACCTCCCTGGGCAGCCCATTCCAATGCCAATCACTCTCTCTGACAACAACTTCATCCTAACAGCCTAGACCTGCCCTGGCACAGCTTGAGGCTGTGTCCCCTTCTTCTGTTGCTGGTTGCCTGGTAGAAGAGACCAACCCCACCTGGCTGCAGCCTCCCTTCAGGTAGTTGTAGCCAGCAATGAGAAGTCAGCAGGTCGAGGGATGTTCTTCACCCCCTCTACTCTGCCCTGCTGAGAGCACATCTGGAGTATTGTGTCCAGTCCTGGGCTCCCCAGTTCAAGAGGGACAGGGAACTACTGGAGAGAGTCTAACAGAAGCTATGAGCATGCTGAAGGGCTTGGATCATCTGTGTGATGGCAAAGGCTGAGAGCCCTGGGGTTGATTAGCCTGGAGAAGAGAAGGCTGAGAGGGGATCTGATCAGTGTCCAATATCTGAGGGGTGGGTGTCAAGATGAAGGTGCCAGGCTCTTTGCAGTGGGGCCCAGTAATGGGACAGGAAACAATGGGCATAAGCTGGAAGCCAGAAACTTCCACCTCAGCATGAGGAGAAACTTTACTGTAAGGGTGCCAGAGCCCTGGGACAGGCTGCCCAGAGAGGTTGTGGAGTCTCTTTCTCTGGAGCCTTTCCAAACCAGCCTGGATGTGTTCCTCTGTGACCTGCCCTAGGTGACCCTGCTTTGGCAGTGGGGTGGACCTGATGATCTCCAGAAGTCCCTTCCAACCTCTACCATTCTGTGACTCTGTGATTCCCTTTGGAGAGGAGACCTGAGCTCCCTGGGATCTGCTGGGTTTGGGATGCGCTTACTAATGTTAGCTAAAAGCCTTTCCTGCCTTGCAGTACCTCTCTGCCTGCCTTGTGTCACACCACCTCCCTCCACTGTCTCCTACAAAAAGGCTTTCATGCAATCTGGTGTGTCAGCTGCTGCCTTTGTGCATTGTGTTGGGGCTGGGATAAAGCCTAAGCTCTTCAGCCCCTGTGCTTTGCAGCCCTGGCATGAATGCTGATGGTGCTCTGCTTGAGAACAAAGCAACCAAGCCAGCTCACAATGAACAACGAGGAAGCAGAGCTGGGATCTGTGAGGTCCTGCAAGTAGCTGCATTTGTTTGCTTGGTTTGTCGTTGTCCTTTTCTTTCCCCTTTTTGAAGCTGTTCACCTCTTGTTTTCATTGTGGAGTTGCATTGTTAGGGAACAGACTTGTTTGTAGCTCTTGGTGTTAGAAGATTTACCTTCAGAAAGCCAATTAGTGCTTGAAGCAGAAGCTAATCTGCTTCACAAGTGTCATTTCCAACCCTTGTCTTCTAAACAGCAGCAAGCAACCACACTGCAGAGCATCATCTTAAGAGCCAGCAAAGTACTCTTCTGTTTCTGTACATCTGACACTGGCACAGGTTGCCCAGGGAGGTTGAGGAGCACAGAAGCACAGAATGTGATCAAAGATCACATTCTGTGCTTCTGTGCTCCTCAACCTCCCTGGAGATGCTCAAGGCCAGGTTGGATGTGGTCTTGAGCAACCTAATCTGGTGGGAGGTGTCCCTGACCATGGTGGGGGGGTTTGGAAGTAGATGATATTTGAGGACCCTTCCAAACCATTCTAAGATTTAATGATCTCTTCTCTCTGTTCCTGTTTCCAGAGGATTTCCTCACTGCTCTGTGCACTGTGTGGCACACAGCACAGGCTGCTGAAGCAGAGCTGCTCCAGGCAGATGGCTTCATCAGTCCCAGGGGGAGTTCTTCAGTGGGGGAGGTGACAGGAATATGAACTCTGTCTTCTGGAGAGGAGCAGATCTGTTGCCCTCTGAGCATCAACATCTCTGTTGTGTGTTGTGAGCCATAAGTGAAGGTCCAGCCTGACATCCCTTGCTGTTAGGGAGCTGTTGGAAATCCAGCTCACATGGACCTTCCAAAGCATGGAAAGAAACCCAAGCCAACTGTGCTGTAAGCAGCAGCAGGGTGCTGGCAGAACCTCCCCAGTCGAGGTCAGTATTAAGACCATCACAGTGCATCCTCCTGAGAAATGTTTTCATAGAATCATAGAGTACAGAATCAAGCAGGTTGGAGGAGACCTCCAAGCTCATCCAGTCCAACCTAGCACCCAGCCCTACCCAACCAACCAGACCATGGCACTAAGTGCCCCATCCAGGCTTTGAACACCTCCAGGGATGGGGACTCCACCACCTCCCTGGGCAGCCTGTTCCAGTCCCTGACCACTCTTGCCGCAAAGAAATTTTTCCTCATCTCCGACCTAACCTTCCCCTGGCACAATTTCAGGTCAGTTCCTCTCTTTCTATGACCTGATCCTAGGGGGAATAGTCCAACCTCTATCTCACACCAACATCCCTTCAGGGAACTGTATCATAGAATCAAGCAGGTTGGAAGAGAGCTCCAGGCTCAGCCACTCCAACCTGGCACCCAGCCCTGGCCAATCAACCAGACCATGGCACTAAGTGCCCCAGCCAGGCTTGGCTTCAACACCTCCAGGGACAGTGACTCCACCACCTCCCTGGGCAGCCCATTCCAATGCCAATCACTCTCTCTGCCAACAACTTCCTCCTAACATCCAGCCTAGACCTTCCCAGCACAACGACAGAGCAGTGAGATCTCTCCTCAGCCTCCTCTTCTCCAGGCTGCTCACCCCCAGCTCCCTCAGCTGCTCCTCCCCAGCCCTGTTCTCCACACCCTGTGGAGCGTCTGTTGGTGAGCTGACAGCAGTTTGACCTCTGCCTGTGTGTTCTTTGTTGCCAGGTTGATGACCCCAGGCAGTGAAATTCGCTTTGTCCACAAGCACATGGGGCTGGTGCCAGGCTGGGGAGGAGGTGCCCGGCTGGTGCCGATCGTCGGCAGCAGGGCTGCCCTGCGCCTGCTGAGCGGAGCCACCAAGGTGGACCCCGAGACAGCTCTGCACCTCGGGCTCTCAGAGAAGACCTTGTCAGCTGCAGATGGAGCTGAAGCCTTAGAAGAAGCCCAAGCCTGGCTGAGTCAATACACAGAGGGGCCAGCTGCTGTGATCCGGGCTGCCAAACTGGTGGCGATGGCAGGAAGAGAGCTGCCACTGGAGGCTGCCCTAAGGACAGAGAAGGATGTGTTTGGAACCCTGTGGGGTGGCCCTGCCAACCTGGAGGCATTGCTTAGAAGACCAAAACATAAATGACAGTGGAGGCTCAGAAATGTTTTTGTCTGGAGTGTTTTGCAAAGGAGGCTTTCACTCACCCAGGTGCTGAGCAGAATCACTTCAGGACTCGTTCATTTCAGCTGGCATCAGCGTTCCTGTCCTTCCCTTCTGCAACCACAGGGACAGCCCCAGCAGGTTCCTCGCTGTCCTCACCACCCACTGAGTGGAGAGCAGTGAAAGCAGCATGTAAAGGTGCTGAGAGAGTGAGAATTCTTTTGGAACAAGGCTGGAGAGGATTTTATCTGGAGTTGATTTTGTGTTTCTAACTGGAATAGAAATGGATTGCTTGAAAGGCAGAGAACCATGGAGTCACTGAATTGCTTTGGTGGGAAGAGACCTTTGTGATCATTGAGTCATAGAATCAACCAGGTTGGAAGAGACCTCCAAGCTCATCCAGTCCAACCTAGCACCCAGCCCTAGACAATCAAGCAGACCGTGGCACTAAGTGCCCCATCCAGGCTTGGCTTCAACACCTCCAGGGATGGTGACTGCACCACCTCCCTGGGCAGCCCATTCCAATGGCAAATCACAGCAAAATGTATCTAATAGTCCTCATCACAGAATGGTTTGCTTTGGAAGGGCCTTAAAAGATCATCTGATTTCAACCCTCCTGCCATGGGCCTGACCTTGAATGCTTTCAGGGAAGGGACACCCACAACCTCCTTGGGTAACCTGTTTCAGTGCCTCACCACCCTCAGGGTGAAGAATCTCTATCTAAACCTACTCTCTTTCCTGCTAAGGAAGATAAAAACGAAGGCTAAATGAAGCACAGAATGGTTTGGGTTAGAAGAGACCTTAAAGCTCAGCCAGTTCCATGGGCAGGGACACCTCCCACTAGAGCAGGTTGCTCAAGGCCTCATCCAGCCTGGCCCTGAACACCTCCAGGGAGGGAGCATCCACAACCTCCCTGGGCAGCCTGTGCCAGTGTCTCACCACCTTCACTCTCAAGAATTTCTTCCTCCTCTCCAGTCTCAGTCTCCCCTCTCCCAGCTCAAAGCCATTGCCCCATGTCCTATCACAACANTCTTCCAACCTTGGTAATACTGTGTGTGAAGAATTTTCTTCTAATGCCCAGCCTAAGCCTCCCTGGGGCAGCTTGAGGCCCTTTCTTCTTATCACTTCTTACTNGGAAGGCTGCTTTGAGGTCTCCCCAGAGCCTTTTCATCTTCTGGTTGACTTGATCAGCTTTGCTGCTGGCAGAAAGGTACTTACCTGACAGGCAGGCTGGGCATGATCTGTCTGTGACAAGAGGATTCCTGGTCTGTGATTATCAGTTCTGAAGTGATGCTGGAGGTTTGATAGCATTTTGATTCCCTTCTGCTCCACTGGGCCTGTGCTGTGCAAATTGAAACTCACTTATTGCGTGGAGCTGCAGCAAACTGCCTCACACAGTGTGGCTGTGGCTTAGCTAATGCTGACAGAGGTCACATCTCCTGCTGAAGGTAATGCTTTAAAGCAGAGAAGGGAATTACCACTAACTGCTTTCTCCTAGCTTCAGCTCAGGAGTGCATTCACCGCTGCTGACTGAGCACCACTGCTGAGCTCCCACCAGCCTCACTGCAACTGACCTCAGTGCTTCACAGCTGCAGCCAGCCAGGAGCCAAAAGCAGCACCATGGGGGTTTGACTGAACAGAGAGCTGCCTCTCCACTTTGATCCAGAACCCCCAAGGATGGATAATCCCTGAGAAAATGATCTGCAGACTGGCTGAAAATCCTGAATTAACTAAGTCCAGAGCAAGTCAAGTTGTATTTTGCTTCTTGCTTTCCTCAGCAGTAAATCCTCTCCCACGAAGTAAAATGTGGGCTCTTGGAGGTGTACTGACTGAAGGGTTTTGGAGCACAAAGCCAGACTTTGACTAGAGTCACTGTGTGCCAAGTTGCTAATGCAGGCACAGAGGCAGCTCTGCTGTGCTGCCACTGTTTGTGCTGTGAAGAACAGACCAGCAGCGACGGAATCACAGGGCTGGTTGGAAAACACCTTGAAGGTCGAGTCCAGCCACTCTTTATGTCCAGCGAGGCTGCTGCTAAACCATGTCCCTCAGCACCACATCTCTACCTCTTAGAACACCTCCAGGGATGGGGATTCAACCACATTCAACAGCCTGTGCCAGTCTTTGAGAATCATTGAGATGCTTGAACGTGTCCAGAGAAGGGCAACGAGGCTGGGGAGAGGCCTCGAGCACAGCCCTACGAGGAGAGGCTGAGGGAGCTGGGGTTGGTTAGCCTGGAGAAGAGGAGGCTCAGGGCAGACCTTATTGCTGTCTACAGCTACCTGAGGGGTGGTTGTAGCCAGGAGGAGGTTGCTCTCTTCTCTCAGGC